>JAPVLO010004530.1:0-14526 GCA_027257055.1 Cephalopachus bancanus | reverse complement strand
TTTTTATGTGTTGTGCGGGGAGGCTGGAAGAAATGGAAATGTTCTTTCTTAAACAAGCACTTTCACTACATAGCAGTTTACACTTTTGTTCAATTTGGGCTTAACATAACTTTTTTTTTTATTTTAGAAGTGGAAGACTCTGGTAGCCATCCTTGAACTCTTGATGCCACTACTGTTTTCTGCAATTGTATTGTATCTTCATTTCCATAGTGTGCCAAGAGAAATGCCTTCTACCATGTGCACTGCAATTGATATCAACTCACTCCCTTCATTTTTTATATATTTCCTCTGAAAAATAGATTTCAACTAGTTTATACCCCCTCCAAAAGTGAAATTCTAAAGACTATCACTGAAGAGGTGGAACAGACCTTCGATGTTGAGTTTGAAGGTTGGACAAAAGGATGGGCTGAGGATAGATAGGAAAGACATTTTTATGAAGTATACCCCGAGATTTCTTACAGTAGTGATGTCAAATCTGGGGTCTCCACATTCTAAAGAGCCTGTAGAGGTGTAGTTGGGAGGAAGCTCCATGAGCTATTTTTTTTTTATTATTTAAAACAACACATGGAGACTTGCATGTTTATGTCAGAAATCTTCAAGACCAATTAAAATGTTAAATGCTAAGTTTTTGTTTTTAACTCACTATTCTGACACCTTATATTAATCAGAAGGTCTGATTGGCAATTGTCTCTGACTAATAAAAAAGAGAAGATATTTATAGATCCTGAAATAGCCTTCTAATTTGTCTCTCTGTTTCTCCTCTTGTCTCATTTAATCCAGTCACCATGTGGATGTAGAAAGATGTTCAAAGGGTCAATAGGATTTGACTAGTCTCTGGCTTAAACGCTTTCAGTGGGTTCCCATTTCCTGAGAGGAAACTAACTCTTCTCCAGGATGTGACCCTACTTTTTCCCCAGTCTTACCTAGTTTGACTCTCCTTGTGCTCCCACACTCTGGTCATGTTGGTCAACTCTTAGTTTCTAGACTATGTGAGATTCTCTTCCCTTAGTGCCTTTGCACCAGCTGTTCCTTTGATAATGCTTTGTCCCTAGCCCTCCCTGTACATTGCTTTTTCTCATTCTTCAACTGAAAGACACTTAGGAGGGCAGCTAAATAGGTTTTAGATTTTTCATCTCTGCCTTATTCTTTCTCGCAGAACCATGTTTGATAACCTTCTTAGCACTTCTCTAAATGCTGAATTGCATATTTACTTTCTTGCTTTTCTGTATTTTGTCTGCCTTTCTCCACTAGACTCCACCTCCTTGAAGGCAGAGAACCATGTCTGTTTTGTTTATCACCATATCTGTTGTAGTGCCTGGCTCATAGTGAAATACTCAAAAAATATTTATTGAATAAATTAATGTGATTAGGTAGGTAACATTTTTGAAAATTTGGAGTCCATAAGAGAATTTTTTTCAAAATTGTTATAATTGTTATATATGCTGTTGTAAAAGCATTCTAATAATAGGGCATAAAGTGAACAGAAGAGATTTTTTTCTCCCAGCTCTAGTGCTACTCAATGAAATAATTCTTTCAAAGCCCCTCAGTGGTAAAATGTCTGAGAACCATTGTTTTCAGAGTTGTGCTTTGTGCTTGTCTGGTATCCTAAAATATTATGTATTCTAATTCATTTAAACCCCATAAATATGAGATTATGAAATTTTTAAAAAGCGAAGTCTTTTTGGGCAGCCCCCTCGAGTCCTCTCCCCCTCTGGGAGCTTTTCTGTCGTCTCAATAGATCCTGCTTTCAAAAAAAAAAATGAAGTCTTCGGGGAAGGGAATAAATTAGTTAAGACATGGTTGATAAAGGGCAAGCCATGTAAAATAGAATGGTGGTGAGTTTCAGGTGTAAGGGGTATCCAGGTAGAGGGAACAGCAAGTAACAAGATCTTAAGGCAGTAAATACTTAGTTACTTAAAGATATGAAAGTCAGCAAGCCAAGTTAAAATATTAGGTTGATGCATACATTCATAGCGTTTATTTTTGGCATGGCAACACTGCAGTGTCAGGAGTTTGTTTATTGTTTGCCATTTGGAATGACAGTGTTGTGCTTGTGGATATGTCTTGCATTTTGCAGATTTGAAGAAAGTGCTATTTGTGGCTAAAGAAGGTAGAATGTTAAGTAGAAAAAAAAGAACACTTCTGATATATTCTTCTGTTTGAGTTTAACAGAGGAGTAAAGGCAGCAGAGGTGGCTCAAAACATTTGTGCCTTGTACAAGAAAATGCCTTTGGGGTAAGCACAGCAAAAAAACTTTTGTCGTTTCAAAAAGTCCCCCTTTGACCTGAGTGATTCTCCACATTCAGGAAGACCCCGGGCTTTGATGAAAAACCATTTAAATGCTGAAATCTATCATGATCCACATCAGCAGACCTGAGAATTGGCAAATGTGATGAACTGTGACCAATCAGCTATTGTGCAACTTTGCATTCCATGGGCAAGCGAAGAACACTATGAACTTATGCATCAACCGATACTTTGAAAGATTGGTTTGAGACGAAGTTTGAAAAGTCAGTAGGGGTCACGTAATGCAGAGCCTTGCAGGCGGGGTTAAAATATTTGTTTTCTTCTTGGTGCAAAAGGCAGCCATCAAAGGGGTTTAAAGAAGTTATACAATGTAATTTGTTTTAAATGAGATTTCTCTGGCTATTCTCTGGAAGGGTGATAGAAAGGGTATAGTATTTGTAGAAATTCAGGAGAAAAAGATAATGCCCGCTTGAATTAGGAAGCTGGAAATTGTAGTTGAATTCATGATAAATTTTGGAGTTAGAGGTGGTCAGTCAGAAGCCCTCCTGCCTCTTCTGGGCCTTTCTCAGAGCAGGTTCCTCCTTCTGGAGAAATATCTCTATATGGGCTTGATTTCCCTCTGACTTTCAAATAAGCCTCAACCACCTGCATTTTAGCAGAAGACGTTTCCTATTCTCTCTTTTCTTTAAGACCCTTTCCCTCAGGCCATTTAATTTTTTTCCCCTAATAAATGTCTTAAAAATTTTTTTCTCTTTATTATTTCCTACTATTGCATGACTCATTATCATCTGTATTCTGCCCTCAGAGCTATACTGATATCTGCTAAGGAAAGTCATTAAAGTCTTGCTGAGTGCCAAATTTAGCGTTTTTCTTTCCAGTCTTCATTCTATTTGACCTCACTGTAACTAGTGATGCTTTTGGCAACTTCACCCTTGGAATTCTTTCTTTCCTTGGAATTCTGGGATACTGTTGCCTCTGTTCCTCCCCTTTCCCGCTGTCTACGTTTCAGTCTTCTTCGCTCACTTCATGTCCTCTAAACTGTTCTCTGCGTTCCTTTTCTCCCTCTCTTCTTATTACAAAAAAAGTACATGAGATAATAGTGTTTAAAGTAAAACATTAAAAGTTTCCACCACAGACTTCGCTTTCCAGAAAAATTCTCTAATGGTTTGGATGTATTTTTCTGAGATTAAAAAAAAAGTTTCAAGCACCTTAAAATTTACAATAATCTGGAAATTCTTTGGATTGAAAATTCCAAACAGTATAAGATAAAAAAAAAAAAGTAGATTTCCTTTCTATGCCATTCTCTGAGCAAATTCTAGCCCGGGAAGTAATAGCAGTTAACAGTTTGATGATCCTTTCTAAATGGTGGTAAATACCTATTTTGTCTTTTCTTTCCCTTTTGATAACATATGGCTTATTTCTCTTGGGGGTCTGATCCTTCTTCCACACTGAACCCATTATTTCTGCTGTTGTTGACTCCACTCTGGGCTCAGGATGGATAACATAACCTATGTCTAAGCCAGTTTGTAGTCCTTTTGCTACAGTGATCTGTACAGGGAAAAGTCAGTAAGAGTCAGTGAAACACGGTTAAATTTTTCCTGGGGATTTCTGAGTAAGAGATTATTGCCATCCATTTATGGAATGGAGACTAGATTACATGGCAGATCAGGTGATTTGGATCAACCTTCTAGCCAAATAACAAATGCTTGATAAAATATTAACAATATGTTCTTGAAAACATTAAAGAACTAAATAGATAGGAAGAAACTATCTAGACAGAAAAACTAGGTTAAAAGTATTTCTTGATCTAAAGGGTGATTACTTGGGTGTTCATTTCATAATTTTTATTAAACTGAACAGTTTCATTTTGTGTTCCTTCCTACGTGTGTGTTTTTTCAAATATGTGTATGTGAGTGTGTATTTAAGAAGAAACTTAAAACTAAAGGGAAAAAACAAAAAAATATGAGGGAACTTCAAAAAGTTTCTGTAAAAATGGAATTAAAAGAAAAAGTAAAACTGAAAGCTTTATTTCTCAATATAATCTCCACCAATTTCAAGACACTTTTTGTTCAGCCATTTGTTCATCCCTAAAGAACTGAGAGTCCTGGAAGTTTAATCAGTCAATGTAGTCTTTTTTTCATTATTAACTGTACAAAAACTGGTGCCCTTGAAAGATTTTTTTTTTTTAAAATTAGGAAAAAGAAGTCAGAAGGAGCCAAATCAGAACTGTAAGGTGGTTGGATGCATAAAGATTTCCATGAAAACTCACAAAATTGTCATAAGAGGAATGAGCAGGAGCACTGTTATGGGAGAGGACACTCTGGTGAAGCTTTCCTGTGCGTTTTTCTGCTAAAGCTTTGGCTAGCTTTCTCAAACACTCTCTTAGTAGCAGATGTCACCATTCTTTGGCCCTCCAGAAGTCAACAAGCAAAATGCTTTGAGCAGCCCCCAAATTGTCCCATGACCTTTGCTCTTTACTAGTCTGACTTTTGCTTTGATGGAACTACTTTCACCCCTTGATAGCCCTTGCTTTTTTGTGTTTTGCCTTCAATTCATATGGTAAAGCCATGTTTTATCTCCTGTTACTATTCTTTGAAGAAGTCTTTCAGGATCTTGATCCCACTTGTTTTAAAATTTCCATAGAAAGTTCTCTTGTCTGCAGCTGATCTGGATGCAACAGTTTTGGCACCCATTGAGTGAAAAGTTTGCTCACCTTTAGTTTTTCAGTCAGAATTGGGTAAACTGAGCCAGTTGAGATGTCTGTAGTGTTGGCTATTTCTGCTTTTGATCATCAGTCTTTTCAATTACAGCACAGACATGATTAATTTATTCCTCATAAACTGATATGGATAGTCTGCTGCTGTGGGCTTCATCCTCAACATCTCATCCTTTCTGAGAATGAGTTATTCATTTGTAAACTGCTGATTTCTTGGGGGCATTGTCCTCGTAAACTTTTTGTAAAGCATCAATGATTTCACCATTCTTCCACCCAAGCTTCACCATACATTTGATGTTTGTTCTTGCTTTAATTTTAACAGAATTCATGCTGCTTTGATAGGGGTTCCTTTTTTTTTTTTTTTTTTTGAGTTGGAGTCTCACTCTGTTGCCCAGGCTGGAGTGCAGTGGCACACTCAACGGCCATGGCACCCCAGTGTTGACTTGCTGGGCTCTGGTGAGCCTTCCACCTCAGCCTTCCAAGAAACCGGAACTACGGGGGCACCCACTATGCCCAGCTAATTTTGTATTTATTGTAGAGATGAGGTCTCACCAAGTTTCCCAGGCTGGTCTTGAACCCACAGGCTCAGGCAATCCACTCACTTCGGCCTCCCAAAATATTGGGATTACAGACTGAGTAACCAGGTCGATAGGGGTTCTTTTTAAAATGGATGTTTTATCCTTCTTAGTGCCTCAAACTAGGTCTTGATCAGACATGTTATAGTAAGCTAGCATGAGTTTATCTTGGTGCAGTTTTTGAAATATGTGCATAGTTTTAAAAATAATATGTATTTTCCATGAGTTTTTGAAGTCCTATCATATAAGAAAAAAGAAATTAGGCCATTGCCTTGCTAGACTCTAGTGTGGCCATGTGCTCTTTGAGCTATGGCTGTGGTTATACTTCCTGGCTTTGACCCTCTCCCCACCTTGGGGAGGTGATCTTCTCTCTCCCTTCTCTTTCTCGCTCTAATTTATTTTTAAATGAACTATATTTTTTACTCTTAAAAAAGAAACTTAACTTATTAATTAATATCTTGGTGTACACCCTTCCTGCCCTTCTTCTAACCATATAAAAACAAAAATAGGATCCTATTATGTGAAATGTTTGATTGTTTGCCTTTTGTTTTCTATATTGTGAACATATTTCCAGATTACTAGATAATTTACTAAATTAAAAAAATCTAGGTGAAGAAAAGAACCCAAAGGGGTCAGTGGAAGCCCTAAACTGATTTTATAAAACATTCATTATACTAGAAGAAATTGAACTCTAGTTTTCATAGACTTGTAAGGCACAGAGGGAAAGAAGAAAAAGGCCCATTCAAGGTGAGGTATCTAATACGAGATCATCTCCATAAACCTGGGACCCCAGGTGGCTACATCATACTGGTACATAATGTAAGGTTGAGGTGAGGTTGAGGTTCCCACCCCTAAGGAACTGCAAGAAATGTTGTCCAGCTTGAGATTTATAGCTCAAAATCATCTGATTGTCAAAAACGAAGAAAAAAAAAGGAAGAAAGAGATGGAAGGAAGGAAGAGGAAGAGAAAGGAAAGAGAAGAAGGAAGGAAGGAATGAGGGAAGGAGGGAAATTCCTCAAACTATGAAGTCGGACTTAGTCTGGCAGATGGCAAATACAAATCTCTGGAGAAATATACCTTCATTCTGTATCTCAAAGAAGACTTACCACAAGAGTGTCAAGGTCAATGAGCAAACACACAAGGAAACAAGACACCAAGGATAACAGTCAATATCAAAAACAGAACTAGAAATATTTCAGATAATGAAATTATTAGTTCACATTATAAAATCACTATGTCGACTTGGCTTGAAGAAATAAAAGACAACCTGAAAGGATTTATGGGTCACATGCCACTGTAAAGAGTTATCTACCTGATTTGAAGAAGAAGAAAAAAGATCCGAATAGAACTTCTAGAAATGAAAAAAAAAAATCAAAATGTTAAACTCAGGTTAAAAACAAGCCTTGAAAGGATGAAACTGAACTAAACTTCCTACGAGAATGAAGCTCACCCCTTAATGAAAAACAAAACGTGAGGCTTGATCTAGGTCTCAAATTATATGATCAGAATTATATTCCCTCTTCCTTCCTCAGCATTACTTCCTTGATGTCCCAAGGCAGTTGCTAGCAGTTCTTGGGACTATAGATTTCCCAGTTAAAGTCATGCATTGAATAACAAGAGTCATGTTCATAAGCTCTCTTCCCTGTTTTCTGTCTTTTTAAATCTCTACTCATATTTTTATAGAACAAATGAATGAGTAGGTGGGGAAGTCAGCTGGCAATCTTAAATCTCCTCCGACAGAGGAGGTAATTGGGCAGCATTTGCCTTTACACAGTCACTCACTAAACTTTTCTCTCTGTAGTTTTAGGCTATTCTTCAGTGCCTTTGTTTGAAAATTACATAATTAATGATCCCAACGCCAGCTACATATTGGCAGGAATTGTTTTTGGCCATAGCTTCAATGACAGCAATGAACCTTTACCACTTTGGTAAGAACATATTTTCTGTAACAAGTTTTACTGTCTTGCAGGCTTTGAGCTTGAGTTCATAGCGTCTTGTTACTGACAGGCTTTGAGCTTGAGTTCATTAAGGTTTGTTCCTGACCAGGCTTTGAGCTTGAGTTCATTAAGCAGTCTTGTTACCTGACCTGCCCTCTGCTTTGCTCTATGGAATCTTTGTCATCTTATTTCCAGAGATAAGAGAAGGCGTCTGTGTTTCACATCTTACAATATAGACTTTGAGGTCCCTTCCAGTTCTCAAATTCTTCAGAAGACTTGTTTGAGCAAGTCTGTATCCTGAGGGTACAGGATGATATATGTTCAGTTGCTTGACTACCGAAGCAGACTATACCACCAAGTTCCCCAGACTTGAGTCCCAGCTCTGCAACTCACTACCTGGGTTACCTTAGGAAAGCTATTCGCATGTCTGGGCCTCAGTGTCCTTATTGGTGTAGTGGGGTTAATGTGAGTACCTAACTTACAGAGTTGTGAGGATTAAATTAGTTTTATGCTGTAAGTGCTTGAACAGAGCTTAGAACATAAAGATTTCCAGGATTAGTTATTACTCTTGTCATTACTCCTAATCTCGTGGACTTCACATATGGTAGGTTTGTGTGTGAGTCTGTTGAGGGTTGAAGGTAGGAATCTCACTGTATGAGTGAAACAGTTTGTTTTTAAACATGGGAATATTTGGCTTATGTTTTGGGATGTTCCCATCCCACTCATGTAACCTTGTACTATACAGTCTATCTGATGATTGTTAGAACTTGCATGGGAGGTTGGTACATGGAGAGAGATGTGTTAATAAAATAACCAACAATATTTTTCAAGCATTTATTAGTGTCAGGCATGCTGCAGGGACCATCTTACTTTGTCCTGCAGCAGCCTGTGGTTGACATCATCCCCGTTTTACTGCTGAGGAATCTGAGGTATGGAGATTAAGTAACTTGCCCAGGCTGAAAAGGCTATTCAGTAGGAGATTTGGGGTTAGGGTCTGGGTGGTCTGGCGCAGACCCCTCACTCTGAACGGTCCTGCAGCACTCCCTTTCTGAAGGTGGCTCAGGAGCCAGTGGTCTGTTTACCAGAATAGTAGCAGGGTTAATTTGCAGAGTACACAGGGACTACCACTGTTGCAGCTCTTGGGAGGGACAACTGCGGGGTGGGGGGGGGGGGGGGTGGGGTTGGCGGTAGGGGTAGGTGCCTTTCCTTCAGTCCCAGCTGACATCAGCCACAGCTTTACTCTGTTCCTGTGCCTTTGCTAAGTTTCAGGATCTCATAATGGAATTTGTTCTCTTTGTTGTTCACAGTTTAAGTGTAACTTGCACTTCATTTTATAATCAGAAGAATTATTTCTCGTTCAAGTATATATTTTTTCAAGAAGACATAGACCCCTGGGCACTTCCTTTCTTTACCTTCCCAGTGCGAGCCAAGGACCCTGGGAATTTGCATATGCTGATGGAGGAAGCCCTGGTGGGGGAAAACCCCAAACCCTGTATGTGTTAAGAGTACAGCTACTTTAGTCCTGTGGCACATAGTTGTGATGCTATTTTTGTTGTTTTTTGCTGCCAGAACACAGCATTCATATATTCTGCTCTCTCTACTGTACTAGCCTTTCCATGATGGTGTGACTAAACTGATGTTTCAGAAGAGGAAAGAATTATATTTAGAAATGTAGTTTTTTGGGCTGGGCATTGTGGCTGGCTTTGGGAGGCCAAGGTGGGAGGATTACTTGAACCTAGGAGTTTGAGACCAGCCTGGGCAACATAGTGAGGCCTCGACTCTACAAAAAATACAAAAATTAGCTGGGCATGGTGGCATATACCTGTAGCCCTAGCTACTTGGAAAGCTGAGGTAGAAGAATTGCTTGAGCCCAGGAAGTCAAGGCTGAGGTGAGCCATGATCATGCCACAGCACTCCAGCCTGGTGATCCCCGTCTCAAAAAAAAGAAAGAAAAAAAAAAGAAAAAAGTATGGCTTTCAGTAAAATGCTTATATTTTAGAGTAAAACAGCAGTTATGGATTTGATGGTTTGTAATGATATCGAATTGTTTGAAGAAAGGATGGAGGCATTTTACAGGACAAGGCTTGTGAGTCTCTTCCCTATGTTTTCTTTATGTATTTGCTTTCATGTTTATGAAATGAATATTTGCTTTTTGCTATCTGCAGACTACTAAATGGCCTTTTTCCTATAAGTTGTTAAAAGTCCCATAAATTTTTTGTGTGTGTGTTGGAGTCTACAATTTAATTAGAGAACAGGGACAGGACAAGTCTTGTAAACATATCACTACAGGAAATTTGATTTTGAACTATACACTAGGTATCATTAGTATTTTGATGTTAAATTTCTAGGGTAGATTAATGGTATTATGGTTATCCTAAGAATTATGTCCTAATTCTTAGAAGATACTCGTAAAAGCACTCAAAAGTGAAATGTCACATCAGCAACTTACTTTGAAATGATTCAGGGAAAAATGTGCACATAAATATTCTTACGTACATGTGAGAAAGAAGCCAATATGACAAAAAGTTAATTGGTGAATCCAGCCGAATGGTGTATAGTTGTTTGCTGTACTTTTTTTTACAACCTTTCTGTACATTTGCAAGTTTTTAAAATAAAAATCTGGGGAAAAGGAAACACCACTCTGAATCTTTCTATGAAATGGACCCACAGAAAAGACATAAACATGAACATTTTGCAGAAGTCCAGCAGGGAGCATACCCATCCGGACAGCATGGTCAAAGTGCAGGGTCTCCTCCAAGAGGCTGTTCTCTGGTCGCTTCTGCACTGTCACTTCCCCTTGAAGCTGCCAAGGCTTTTTTTCCAACAACTCTTTTTCTAAAGATGCAATTTTTTCACTCATCTTTTCCTGTCTTTTTTCAAAAGAGGATTTAACCTCATCAAAATTTTTGTTTACATCTACAACATCTGTTTCTTCCTCATCATCCAGTAAAGCAAAGGTCACTCTTTTCAAGCTTTCTTTATGTTGTTTACTGTCTTCACTTTCTTCAAGGTCACTATCTTCATTCGTTTCAGAAATGCTTAGTTCTTCAGCTTCTTCTTCAGCAATCTTGTCCTCTTCTTTGTTTGAACCCAGCTCATCATCACGAACACTTGCTATGTCTTCATCACTTTCAGTAGGATCAAAGAAATCTTTGTGTTTCAAGTTTGTGGAACTTTTACCTGACTTAAGTTTTTTACTTCCAAATAGTTCTCCTTCATCAGAATCAGAATCAGCATCTTCAAACAAATCAATATCTTCTTCATCATCATCTTTTCGTTCCTCTTTTTCTGTGTTTTCTAAAAAAGGCTTCCATTTCAGATAGTTTGAAGAACTGATCATCTACTATAGACTTTTCTCTTGGTTTCCCAAGTACTTTAGTTTGCACCTTGGTCTGCTGCTCCAATTTGCTGATATCAAAGTCAAGGTCAGAATCGTCATCACTGAAAACTGGACTTTTTCTCAGATCAAATTTGCTTGAGTTTTTAGCTTCTCATCTCCTTTAGAATCATCATCATCTATGTCTGACACTTCTTTCTCCTCCAAATCTTGTTCTAGGTCCTCCTGGCCACATGCCTCTATCTCTGAATCATCCTCTGCACATTCCTGTTCTTCACTCTCTGGAAAAAGACTGATGTCTTCAGCCTTAATTGTTTCACTAACTGCATTCTGGAAGTATCGTAAAATTGGTACATTTTGCAATTCCAGTTGTTGCCAAATCTGCTCATCATCAAAATTGTCTATCACAAGTTTTTGTAGAGGACTCCCATGAATCCTACCATTCTCCAGTATTTTATTAAAGTCATAAAGTACTTTTGTTAAAGAAGTGAAGTTTGATGTCAAATCATCCTGAATCGTGAGGAAGTACTCGGGCCGGCCGGTGGCTTTACTGATCTCCCTCAAACACCGCTTCAGAGTCTGTCGATGCCAGACCCGAGGGGCCATGGCTGTCACCAATTCGCCAGTCCCATAAATTAATTACTCTTCTACCATTTTTCTAAAATGATGTGGTTTTTGTCAGGCTGTTCTTGCCTCCTCTGCCTGGCTTTCCATCTATATACTTTAGTTGTCTGGTCTGTATGCTGCATTCTGAAGTGGTTTGTTTTTTAACTTTTTTTTGGCAGGGAGTGGGGAAGCTATAGAAAAGCTAACGAATTTTACTTTTAATTAAAATATAGCATACATACAGAAAGGTATACAAATTATAAAGACACAGCTCTATGAATTTCACAGATTGAACACAATGATGTAACTAGAACAAAGACCCAGTACCAGAACATGATAGTAGCCCACAAGCCCCATTCTGCTTTCTCAGTCACTTAACCTCCCCAAAGGGGAAACAGCTATTCTGTTTTCTAATGAAAAATGATTTACACACCATTAAGCCCTATGGTGTGTGTTTGTACACATAAACTTTATTTAGCTTCACCTGGCATGGCAAAGCTTCTCTTGGCTGTCAAGAAATATATTTAACTTCTGGGTTTTCTTTAAGTTTAGCAATTGAAAACAATTGTGGCTCTACTTAGTATTGGGACCCTATCCTTCATTTCTGTTTGTGTGTGAAAAAAATTATACCTCATTTGGGAAACTTGCTTTATTTTTTGTATTCTTACTTCCGATAATTTAAGAAAAAATTTGCTATGGCATATTTTTCTACTATATTTTAAGCTTGCTTTCCTGCTTTATTTCAACATATCATTTTCATCTAGATACATTCTGATACTTTGGTATTCCATAACCAGTACAGAAAGGGAAATAATGTCCACATCAAAGAATGCTATTCCACGACTTTTGCCAGTTCCATTCTCAGCCTCCTGCTTAGATTATTTGAGTCACCCTGGCTCTTGCTTTCCTCAGTTACAGATCCAGGGATTGTATTCTCTGTTCTATTCTCTATTCATCAGTTGCCATTTTCCTTCTAACTCTGGGAGATCCTCTCCCTTCTCCTCATTTCCTCATTATTTGTGCTTCTTGAAGATAAACACCTAGGATCTTTCCATTTTAAGAAACTTAAGGTGACCGTTATGAGTGTTGTGTGGGAACTTATTTTTTTGCAATGGTAGCTTCCAAGGCTGCAACCAGGAAAGCTATCCAGAGGCCAGAGAATACAACATTCACATATTTGGCGCTCTTCTACTGTAACAGCCTTCCCCCTGATGCTGTGATTAGAGGACCAGAATGCAGGGTGAGTGAGGGAGCTTGGCAGATACCAACACACACTTGCTTTGTTGGAGAGATGTCAAGGCTGGATTGCCTAGCTGCCTTGTAGCTCCTGAGTAGCTGTTGAGCACCAACGGGCTATGTCTGTGTTTCTTGGGCAGAGAGCATGCTGGACCAGAGTGGGATAACAGGTGTCAACAATGAATGGCTAATTTAGGGGTGACAGGGTCATCATAGAAGAAACATGATCTATACTTTATGAGTATTTTTAAAATTTTCACAGCCTCTCTTTTCTGCATGTAAGTACCACTCTTGTTTGTTCTATCCTTTTAAAAATACATCCCATTCAACATACATGCTCCATTTGTTATCTATGTTAACATGCCTCCCTGATTGTCTCCACACATGTCTTTTTCATTTCATCTTATTTAATTTAATGAAGAAGAAACAGAATATAATTGTCCATATTGTCTCAGGGCTCCCTTCCTCCCTGTGCAGCTTTAAAGATTCTGTTCCTGCTTTGGGGGCTATTTCTAGGCTCTCCCTCCAGAATCCCTGAACTCTGGACTTTCATTGACTGATTCTTCATTTTGGTTTTACTTGCTGATGCTTTAGTTCTTTCCTTGATTCTTATTCTGTCCTCCCTGCCCACCTCCACCACTCTACAGAATACCATTTCCCCTGTTCTTCTGGTCTTATAGTTTTGGCTGACAATGCCT
Source organism: Cephalopachus bancanus (assembly GCA_027257055.1). NCBI lineage: Eukaryota > Metazoa > Chordata > Mammalia > Primates > Tarsiidae > Cephalopachus > Cephalopachus bancanus. Next base: position 1,174 of record JAPVLO010004530.1, on the reverse strand, counting down.
ATTTCCCTCCTGGATCCTGTCCAGAACCCTGGTCTGGGAAAAACCCCTTCCCCCTCCCTGTCTTGTTTAGGATAAAGGGGACAGAAAATTAATGCCATAAGGCTGGGGTTTTTCCAGGAGCTTTGTTCAAAGGGGGTGGTGTGTGGACTCAAAGCTAGGTCCTGCCCCCTGGCTGCCATAGTCCTCTGTCCTTGGGAAGCTTTGCTACTCTGGCACCCTCTGGTGAAGGTGAAGGAGAGCCTTTCTGAGTGGTTGCTTTCAATTGGCTTGCTCTCTCCCCCGGAAAGGGATAACTGTACTTGACAGAGTGGACACGTAAACTTGGCACCCAGTGCTCCCTGGACCTGCCTGCACTACTATAGCTCCCAACTCTCATTTCTGGAAACCCCTGTCTCCCAGAGAAGTAGTGAGACAATACTAACTTCTGTTCATCCTCTGTCCTTCACAATAAGCAGCATATTCCTGACTGAAGGTCCATGAGCCAGTCCTTTTCTTGAAGGGGTTAAGCTCTCCAATTCACTTTATGTTTTTTGATCTCTCTCTTTGTGAGGTTTCAGAGTGAACACTCTCTAGGCAGCTAACTGTTCTTAGAAAAATTTAAACTGATAATCTGCATCTCATTATAGAATGTCCCCCAAAATTGACTTGAAGCGTTGGGCCTGCATGCCCACCAAATGGGAATCCAATTCCAAGTACCCAAAGTTTTCATATAATTCTAGAAAAGATTCAGAAGTTCTGCAATGAAAGCATTCCTATACACAATCAATAATATGTAAATATTTTCAGAATGTATTAGCAACAATTTATTCCTCCCCCCCATCCTGACAGATTTAGGGATCTGCATAGGTCTAGGCCATCAGGAGACTGTAGCCACCTCTACCCCAGGGCTGAGGTACCTCTCCCTGGCTCCACCCATATAAAGGGCTGGTAACCCTCACTTGGAGGTGTTGGGGACTAAATAGTTAAAGCATGAAACTGTCTGCCTAGAAAAGCAGAGTCCAGATAAGAATAGTATGTGTCTTACAAAGTACAGAAAGTGCTGGCCAAGGGCAAAACTAATATGAAATGTTGGCAGAACAGTCTGAGTCAAGGTACAGACACTTCTTGATAGAGGGGAAGTTTAATGTTAAAGATTGGGAAGTTTGAAGCCCGATTGTTTGTGTTTAATAAACTT
>JAPVLO010004529.1:0-14586 GCA_027257055.1 Cephalopachus bancanus | reverse complement strand
TTTTCTTTTTTTTTTTTTTTTTTTTTTGAGTTGGAGTCTCACGCTGTCACCCAGTACAGTGGAGTACACTGGAGTACAGTGGCCGCTCCTGGCCACCGCAGCCTCGACCTGCTGGGCTCCGGCGATCCTTCCACCTCAGCCTTCCAAGTAGATGGAATTACAGGCATGCGCTACCACGCCCGGCTGATTTTTTGATTTATTGTAGAGGTGAGGTCTCGCAACCCAGGCAGGTCTCGAACCTGCGGGCTCAGGCAATCCACTCACCCCAGCCTCCCAAAGGCGCGGGATTACAGGCTGAGCCACCGAGCCTGGCTTAAATTTTTCTTAAGTTATGGGCATTTAGGATTCTGAATAGGAATTGGTTGCCAGTTTCAATTTCCATAAGGGTGTCTCCTGCGGTTTTCTAACATTCTTATAGTTTGAGGTTTTAAGTTTAGGTCTTTGATCCATTTAGAATTAATTTTTGTATATGGTGATAGCCAGTTTCATTCTTCTGCATGTGATCAGCCAGTTTTCCCAGCACCATTTACTGAATAGGTTCTCCTCTCCCCAGTGGTTGCTGTTGGAGGCTTTGACAAAGATGAGTTGATTGAGAAATTGAGGCTTTGCTTCTGGACTCTCTATCCTGTTCCATTGATCTATATGCCTGTTCTTGTACCAATACCAGGCTATTTTGATTACTGTAGTCTTATAATAAAGTTTGAAGTCTGGAAGTGTGATACCTTCTGCTTTGTTTCTTTTGCTAAGGATTGTTTTGGCTATTCATGGTTGTTTATGTTTCCATATGAATTTCTTTTTTTTTTTTTGAGTTGGAGTCTCACTCTGTCGCCCAGACTGGAGTGCAGTGGCACGCTCCCGGCCACCGCAGCCTCTACCTACTGGGCTCTGGCGATCCTTCCGGCGCAGCCTTCCAAGTAGCTAGAACTACAGGCACGCGCTACCACGCCTGGCTAATTTTTGATTTATTGTAGAGACGAGGTCTCGCCAAGTTGCCAAGGCGAGTCTCGAACCTGCGGGCTCAGGCAATTCACTCACCTCAGTCTCCCAAAATGCGGGTTTTACAGGCTGAACCACTGAACCTGTCTCCATATTAATTTCTGTATTGCTCTTTCCAGGTCTGAGAAGAATGATGTTGAAACTTAATGAGCATCGCGTTGAATCTGTAGATTGCCTTTGGTAGGATGGACATCCTAACAGTGTTGATTCTTCCTATTTATGAGCATGGAATATTTTCTTTCTTTTTTTTTTTTTTTTTTTTTGAGTTGGAGTCTCACTCTGTCGCCCAGACTGGAGTGCAGTGGCTGCTCCCGGCCACCGCAGCCTCACCTGCTGGGCTGTGGCGATCCTTCCGCCTCAGCCTTCCGAGTAGTTGGAATTACAGGCATGCGCTACCATGCCCGGCTGATTTTTTGATTTACTGTAGAGATGAGGTCTCGCTGCCCAGGCGGGTCTCGATCCCGCGGGCTCAGGCAATCCACTTACCTCAGCCTCCCAAAGGCACGGGATTACAGGCTGAGCTACCGAGCCTGGCGGAATATTTTTCCATTTGTTCGTGTCTTCTTGGATTCCTTTGAGCAGTGTTTTTAATTCTCATTGTAAAAGTCTTTCCCGTCTCTGGTTAGGAAGTTTTTTTTTTTTTTTTTGACTTGGAGTCTCTGTTGCCCATGCTAGAGGGCAGTGGCACACTCCCGGCCGATGCAGTAGCTGGAAACTAGAGGAATGCGCCAAGTAGCTGGAAGCTACAGGAATGCTCCACCATGCCAGCCAATATCTTGATTTATTGTAGACATGATGTCTCACCAAGTTCTTCAGGCTGGTCTCGAACCGGTGGGCTCAGGCAGTTCTCTCACCTCGGCCTCCCAAAATGCTGGGATTATACGTGTGAGTTACCGTGCCCAGCCTTTTTTGTTGTTGTTGTTGGAGTCTCACTTTGACACCTAGGCTGGAGTACAGTGGCACGCTCATGGCCACCCCATCATCAACCTGGTGGGCTCAGACGATCCTTCCGCCTCAGCCTTTCAAGTAGCTGGATGATAGGCATGTGCTACCATGCCTAGCTTTTTTTTATTATATGGATGAGGTCTCACCAAGTTGCCCAGGCTGCTCTCGAACCCGTGGGCTCAGGCAGTCTCCTCACCTTGGCCCCCCAAATGCTGGAATTACAGGATTGAACCATCCCCCCGGGCCCTATAAACTCATATTTAAATGAGTATGGGCCAGTGGTACAGTAAAGATTTTATTAAAATATGTGTGAGGACATCTGGGGACACGGGGAAAGATTTGATATGTGAGATGAAACCTAAGTTGTATTCAAGATTTGCATATGGACAGTGGAAGGACACTGTGAGCAAGGCCTGGCTTAAAAAAGGGGAGAGAGCAAGCCTTTGCTCAGTTGTCACCTGTTTAGGGAGGCCTACTCTGAGTTTGGGTGTTTATGCTCCTTCACTCTAAAATCTGATCCCTGTTATCCTGTTCTGTTTTCTTTTTCCATAGCACTTGATGCATCCTCACATTCTCATAATTAACTTTTTATGTTTCTTGTTTCCCTTTTTTCCCTCCTACCTACCCCACTACCCCACCCCCCCCAAAAAAGAAAACAATAAACACTACAAGAGCAGAGTTTTAAAAAAAAAAAATTCTGAGTCGGGCTCGGTGACTCAGCCTGTAATCCCAGCGCTTTGGGAGGCTGAGGTGAGTGGATTGACTGAGCCCGGGGTTTGAGACCCGCCTGGGCAACTTGGCGAGACCTCATCTCTACAATAAATAAAAAAATGACCCGGGTGTGGTGGGCGTGCCTGTAGTTCCAGCTTTTTGGGAAAGGGCTGAGGTGGAAGGATCGCCGGAGCCCAGCAGGCTGGGCTGCGGTGGCCGGGAGCATGCCACTGCTCTCCAGTCTGGGTGACAGAGTGAGACTCCAACTCAAAAAAAAAAATTCTGCTTGTTCACAGATGTATCCTGAGTGCTTATAACAGTGTCTCATATGTATTAGGCTCTTGACGTTTTTGGATTGAATGTGTGATTGACAGGAGATGAGATGGTAGGTTGGGGGGTGGTTGTTACAGGTTTTGCTAAGGCAGTGGGATCATCCTGAATGCCCGGGGCAGATGACATCTGATGTAGAACTGAGATGGGACAGAGAGGCTAGGGAGCAGGCTACTGCAGTTGCCCAGTACAAAGATGATTATGGCAGGGGCCAAAGGGCAGACCCATTCAGGAGATGCTATGCCAGTAGAAAAGAGAGGATTCCGTTAATTGAATGGAATCCACCGGGCCCGGTCTATTTCATTTTTGTTTATTATTATTATTATTATTATTTTGAGCCAGAGTAGGAGGCTAGTGGTACAGCAGGAGTCTGCCAATGCAGTCTTGACCTCCTGGGCTCAGGCATCCTTCCGCCTCAGCCTTCCAAGTAGCTGGAACTACAAGCATGTGCCCCCCTGGCAAATTTTTTTGATTCATTATAGAGATGAGGTTCACCAAAATTGCCTAGGCATTTAAGAGCCAGCTCACTGTATTCAGTCAGACTTGTGTCCACATGCCAGGTCTACCACTTATGTTGTGACTTTGAGTAAGCTCCTAACTACCCTGAGCTTCAGTTCCCTTGTCAGTAAGAAGGAAATAAAATAATATCTACATTGTAGGGTTCTTATAAAGGTTTATTGTTTATTTTTGTCAGTCAAATGGGCATTATTGAGTAAATTTTTCCTTTTTTTTTTTTGAGTCAGAGTCTCACTTTGCTGCCCAGGCTGGAGCACAGTGACACACTCACGGCTACCATAGCCTCGACCTGTTGAGCTTAGGTGATCCTTCTGCCTCAGCTTTCCAAGTAGCCGGAACTACAGGTGCGTGTTACCACACCTGGCTAAATTTTTTTTTTTTGAGTCGGAGTCTCACTCTGTTGCCCAGACTGGAGTGCAGTGGCACGCTCATGGCCACCGCAGCCTCGACCTGCTGGGCTCCGGCGATCCTTCCGCCTCAGCCTTCCAAGTAGCTTGAACTACAGGCGCGTGCTACCACGTCTGGCTAGTTTTTGATTTATTGTAGAGACGAGGTCTTGCCAAGTTGCCTGGGCGGGTCTCAAACCCGTGGGCTTAGGCAATCCACTCACCTCGGCCTCCCAAAGTGCTGGGATTATAGGCTAATCCACCAAGCCTAAATTTTTATTTATTGTAGAGACGAGGTCTTGCCAAGTTCCCCGGGCTGTTCTCGAATTCGTGGGCTCAGACATTCCTCTCACTTCCATCTCCCAAAGTGCTGGGATTATAGGCAGGAGCCACTGCGCCCAACTTGAGTGACTTTTTCAGTCACTTATATTATTGAGTGACTTTTTCAGGGCCGAGACGATCATCCCTAGATGGAGTGATCTAGGCCTGCTTAAGAATTGTCATTTGAGCCGGGCTCGGTGGCTCAGCCTGTAATCCCACGCCTTTGGGAGGCTGAGGTGAGTGGATTGCCTGAGCCCGCGGGTTCAAGACCCGCCTGGGCAGGTGAGACCTCGTCTCTACAATAAATCAAAAAATTAGCCGGGCGGGGTAGCGCGCGCCTGAAATTTCCCGGGCTACTGGGAAAGGCTGAGGCGGAAGGATCCCCGGAGCCCAGCAGGTCGAGGCTGCGGTGACTGGGAGCAGCCACTGCATTCCAGTCTGGGCAACAGAGTAAGACTCCAACTAAAAAAAAAAAAAAAAAAAAAAAGAATTGCCGTTTGAGACCAGAATGGTGAGGAGAAGCTAGTCATGCAGAGCTGCAATGGGAGCATATTCCAGAAAGTGGGAATGAATAGCAAAGGAAAGGTTCTGAAGTTTGGGTGAGCTTGTATTTGATGAGCACACGAATCCAGTATGGCTGCAGCATAGCAAGTGAAGAGGAGACTGTTTGGGGCATGGAGTGGAGAATTGGACAGGGGCCAGACCAGAGAGAACCTGTTTGTGCCATTTAAGGAATTTGGGTTGTGTTTTTTGGGGGGTTGGAGTCTCACTCTAGTGCAGTGGTGTGCTCATGCACCACTGTACTGGGCTAACTTTTTTGGTTTTTTGTTTGTTTTGAGTTGGAGTCTTACTGTTGCCCAGGTTGGAGTGCAGTGTCACGCTCATGGCCATTGCAGCCTTGACCTGCTGGGCTCAGGCTATCCTTCCATCTCAGTCTTCCTCAGCTGGAACCACAGGCGTGTGCCACCAGTCCCGGCTAATTTCTTGATTATTGTATAGACAAGGTCTCACCAAGTTGCCCGGGTTTGGTCTCGAACCCGGGGTTTCAGGCAGTCCCTCTTGCCTCTGCCTCCCAAAGTGCTGGGATTATAGGCATGAGTTATGGGCTCAGTGTGTTCTAAATTTTGTGGTAAGCTCTTGGGAGATTGTAAGCAGAGGGATGCCATACCCTGGTTTTTGGTTTAAAAGATTACTCTGGTTGCTGTGATAGGAAGGCAAGCTGGAAACCCTTGGAGTTTTTTTTAAGAGAAAAAAGGCAATTTGAACAAGGGTGGGTTCAGTAGAGAAGGAGAGAAGTGTACAGATTCAGAGTAAATATAGGAATTAGACGGGTTCTTCCTGAGTTCCTCATAGATTCCACGTGGATTTAGGAGAAAAGAGAGGAATTGAGGATGGCTCTTAAGTTTTTAGTCTGAGCGCCTGGTAAGTTGTGGTGCCATTTACCAAAATGGAAAAGAAGAAAGAAGGGGGTGATAACTTTTGGGGGAGGTTTGGGGATTTCTGCTACTGTGTTCCCTTAAGGACAGAGGTAAAGTTGTAAGCTACTTAGCAAGTTGTGTGGCACACAGTAAAAAAATATAAAGCTGTATGTTTGACACAGCGCTGAGTCCGTAGCAAGCACTCAATAGATTATACTTGCTTTGTGACATACATGTATGTTAAGGACACGTATGTGACTTAGAAGCTTCTAGTTTGGCTGCCTAGATGGGGAAATGGTGCTATTTTCTAAATTAGAACCCCATGTGAGAAACATGTAATTTTGGACATATGACTGTGAAGAAGCTATAGCAACTCCAAATGAACAGACTGGTCATCAGAGGAAATGAATCCAGGAGTCTCAAGAGACTGACTGGTGTTGGTATTGTAATTGGAGAAACTCTAGAAGTTGTCCAATCTAGTTTTATTTTGTTTTTTTTTTTTTTTTTTGAGTTGGAGTCTCACTCTGTTACCTATGCTGGAATAGTGCAGTGGCATGCTGCTCACGGCTACCATTACCTTAACCTTCCAAGTAACTGGAACTACAGGCACACGCCACTGCGCCCAATTAATTTTTTGATTTATTGTGGAGATGAGTTTTTCACCAAATTTCCCAGGCTGGTCTCGAACCGGGGGGGCTCAGACAGTCCTTCACCTTGGCCTCCCAAAGTGCTGGGCATGAGCCCCTGTGCCCAGCCCGTTTTTGTGTATTTTTTTTTTTGGGTTGGAGTCTCATTCTGTTGCCCAGGCTGGAGTGCAGTGGCATGCTCACGGCCACCACAGCCTCAGCCAGCTGGGATCAGGTTACCCTTCCGCCTCAACCATCTAAGTAGCTGGAACTACAGGGACATGCCACTATGCCTGGCTAGTTTTTTGACTTATCGTGGAGATGAGGCCTTGCCAAGTTCCCCAGGCTGGTTTCAAACCCCGGGGGGGGATTATAGACATGAACCACCATGCCCGGCTTTTTTTTCTTTTTTTTTTTTTTTTTTTTTTTTTTGGAGTCTCACTCTGTCACCCAGGCTGGAGTGCAATGGCATGCTCCCCGGGCCCCCGCAGTCTTGACCTGCGGGCGTCGGCAATCTTTCCACCTCAACCTTCCAAGTAGTTGGAACTACAGGCACGTGCTACCACACCCAGCTATTTTTTTTTTTAAATTTTTATTGTAGAGATGAGGTTTCACCATGTTGCCCAGGCTGGTCTCAAAACTGTGGTCTCAGGCAATCCTCTTGCCTCGGTCGCCCAAAGTGCTGGGATTATAGGCTTGAGTCACCACACCCGGCCCATTTTTTTTTTTTTTTTTTTAGTTGGAGTCTTACTCCATCACCCAGACTGAAGTGCAGTGGCCTCTCCCGGCCACCGCAGCCTCGACCTGCTGGGCTCCGGCGATTCCTCCGCCTCAGCCTTCCAAGTAGCCAGAATTACGGGCATGCGCTATCACGCCCCGGGTGATTTTTTTTATTTATTGAGAGATGAGTTCTCGCTGCCCAGGTGGGTCTCGAACCTGCGGGCTCAAGCAATCTACTCACCTCAGCCTCCCAAAGGCGCGGGATTACAGGCTGAGCCACCGTGCCCCGGGTTTTTTTAAATTTTTTTTTAAAGATGTAGAGTACAATTTAGGGTTGGGTATACAAATGTTCATTATGCAGCTACCCTTGTTGGTGAGGTGTACCCCCTCCCCATCCCTGGCAGTTTCCCCCTGCTGCTAAACCCACCCCCCCCCCCTGTGTTGCTGTTTTTGTTTTTGGGGTTTCTGAGTTGAGGTCTCACTCTCTTGCACAGACTGGAGTACAGTGGCACAATTATGGCTCACTGCAGCCTCGGCCTCCTGGGCTCAGGTGATCCTTCTGCCTCAGCCTCCCAAGTAGCTGGGAAAGTAGGTGTGTGCCACCATGCCCAGCTAATTTTTTGATTTTTTGGTAGAGACAAAGTCTCACTGTGTTGCCCCAGCTGGTCTTGAACTGCTGGGCTCAAGCGAGTCTCACTCTGTTGCCTAGGCTAGAGTGCAGAGTCATCCTCATGGCCAGTGCAGCCTCGACCTGCTGGGTTCAGGAGGTCCTTCCACTTCAGCCTTCCAAGTAGCTGGAAGTACAGGCATGCCATCTGGCTAATATTTGGATTTATTGTAGAGACAGGTCTTGCCAAGTTGCCCAGGCTGTTCTTGAACTCCTTAGCCAGGTAATCCTCTCACTTTGGCCTCCCAAAGTGCTGTGATTACAGGCGTGAGCTACTGCAACCCCCTTTAGCCTATCTCTTTACTGTTTCCTTACTTCTTCCAATCCTTCTTTTCGGTCCCTCTCTGACTCTGGTACACTGGGACAAGCTTTCTCCCCCACCCCCCCGCCTCCTCTTTCATCTACCTCATCTCACTTGGCCCCTTTGGGAGGTGGATGGAGAGCAGATGACACATTAGTCTTGTGTAGAAATGAACATTAGTCTTGTGTAGAAAGCTGCGGTGTGCAACTCTTTGGGAAAGGGCCCAAAGGGAGGGGGTTGCCTGAGCCCATGGGTTCAGGACCAGCCTGGGCAACTTGATGAGACCTCGACTCTACAGTAAATCATAAAAATAGCCAGGTGTGCATCTGTAATTCCAGCTACTCGAAAAGGGTTAGGCAGAGGGGTCACCCGAGTCCAGCAGGTCAAGGCTACAGTGGCCGTGAGCATGCCACTACACTCCATACTGGGTGACAAGGAGTGAGACGTTAACTCTAAATAAATAAATAAAAATTATTTTGGTGATGCTTCTGGGAAACTTGGTGCCTTTGACTCTTCCTTTTTCCTGAGTACTTTCCAGGTGCCTTGTTGGTCAGCATGCTCTGGGTCAAAAGGGGGGCCATAAGCTGGGTGCGGTGGCTTATGTCCGTAATCTCAGCACTTTTGGGGAAAAAGAGGCAAGAGGATTGCCTGAGCCCAGGGTTTCGAGGCCAGCCTGGGCAACTTGATGAGACCTTGTCTCTACAATAAACCAAAAAAATTACCTGGGCGTGGGGGGTATGCGCCTGTAGTTCCTGCTACTTGGAAGCCTGAAGCGGAAGGATCACCTGAGCCCACCAGATCGAGGCTGCGGTGATTGTGAGCTTGCCATGGACTCCTGCCTGGGCAACAGAGTGAGGCTTCGACTCAAAAATATGAATGGTGGCCATGAGCATGACCTTACAGAGTGGGTCAGGGCAGTAGGATGGAGGGGGAAAGAAATCATTCACCCCGCTTTGCCTCTTTCTTACTGTTCTCTGTAGGGACTCAGCCGAGCAAACACTAGCCCTTGGAAAATCCCAGCAGGCCCCTTTTGGTCTGACTGGGGTACCTCGCTCCTGCTAGTGACTTCCACTCTGCCCTTCCTGCCACAGATGGCCATGGGGAGAGGTTCTGACTGACTACTCTTTGGCTAATACTTCGTTTTTCTGTGGGCTCTTTGACCAGGACATCAACAGCCTCAACAAACCAATTGCTCAGCCTCAGGATTTCGTGAGGGCCAAGGGCAGCCAGAGTGGTCGGCACCTGCAGACCCATTCCAACACCATTGTCATCTCCTTGCAGGTGGGACCTGGGGAAGAAAGGAGGGAGACAAAGGGGAGGAAGGTATTGTCGTCTTTGGCCGACGTGTTTTCCTTTTCTTCCAGTCCAAACTGGCGTCCATGTCCAATGACTTCAAATCAGTTAGAAGTTGGGCAGAGGTGAGAAGACTCTGCGGGAGGGACGGAAACATGCGGGTCAGGGTCCAAGAGGGAAGTGGGGAAGGGACAGTTCCGCAGCGTCCTGGGGCCTCGTTAACGTGCCTGCTTTTCTAGCTGCCTCAGGACCTTTGCATTTCCTTCCTGTCCTCAGAACCCGAGGCAGCAGAGAAGCCGGCGGGGGCATCTGGGTAAGTCAGGGATAACGCAGGAAGCCCTGGAAGGTGAGGCTTGGTTATTCTGGTTGTGATGGCATCCTCTAAACGCCGTATTGGATGGAAGAATAAAGGAACAAGGAAGTTGCTAAACTCTATCTCTGAGGCCAAACCTAATTGTTAGGATTCATGATTCACACTTAGCCTCCTATATCCTTACTGTTTGGGGGATGATTTAGTCATATTCAGAAGCAGGCCAAGCGTGTGGCTCATGCCATAATCCCAACACTTTGGGAGGCCAAGGTGGAAAAGGGTGGTTTGAGCCCCGCCCGGGGGTACATAGTGAGACCTCATCTTCACAAAAAATAAAAATCAGCTGAGTGTGGTGATGTGTGCCTGTAGTCCCAGCTACTCAGGAGGCTGAGGTGGGAGGATCACCTGAGCCCAGGGTTTTGAGGCTATGGTGAGCCATGATTGTGCCACTGCACTCCAGCCTCGGTGACAGGGGGAACCCTTACTTAAATACAAAAATTTAAATTTAGAAGAATGACAATACATAATATTTTTGTGTGCACTTTATTTTTATTCTCTGATTTAATTTTCACTACCACTCTTTTAGAAAGCAACTACTGCCAGGTGCAGTGGCTCACACCTGTAATCCCAGTAATTTGGGAGGCAGAAGCAGGAGGATTGCCTGAGTCCAGAGGTTCGAGACCAGCCTGGGCAACTTGGCAAGACCTTGTGTCTACAATAAATAAAAAAAATTAGCCACGTGTGGTGGTGCTCACCTGTGGTTCCAGCTTCCTGGAAAGCTGAGTCAGAAGGATCACCTGAGCCCAACAGGTTGAGGCTGCGGTGGCCATGAGTGTGCCACTGCCCTCTAACCTGGGTGACAGAGTGAGAGTCCTACCTAAAAAAAAACAAAAAAAAAAAACAGCAGGGCGCGGTGGCTCAAGCCTGTAATCCCAGCTCTTTGGGAGACTGAGGCGAGAGAATTGCCTGAGTCTAGGGGTTCAAGTCCAGCCTGGGCAATTTGGTGAGACCCCGTCTCTACAATAAATCAAAAAATAGCCAGGCATGGTGGCTCACATCTATAATCCCAGCACTTTGGCAGACTGAGGTGAGAGAATTGCCTGAGCCCATGGGTTCGAGCCCTGGGCAACTTGTCAAGTTCTTATCTCTACAATAAATTAAAAAAAAAAATTAGCCAGGTGTGGTGGTGCATGCCTGTAGTTCTAGCTCCATGGAAGGCTGAGGTGGAAGGATTACCTAAGCCTAGCAGGTTGAGGCTGCAGTGGCTATGGCATGCCACCGTACTCCAGCCTGGGTGACAGAGTGAGACTCCAACTCAGAAAAAGAAAAGAAAGAACTGTTAATATCCCCATTTTGCAGGTGAGAAAACTGAGGCTCAGAGAGGTTAAATGACTTGTCCAGGGTCATAAGGCTAGTAAGTGCCAGAGCTGGAATCAAATCCAGAGTATATGGGCTTGAATTTACTTTTAACTATTAAGATGTGCCGTGTCCTCTTTCCTCCCCCAGGGGGCGGTGCTGTGGTTTTGGGGGCAGAGTCTCGTGTCTCCAAGGATGTGGCCGTTGACACGATGGATTCTTGGACCAGCCAGCAGCTACAGCTCATTGACGAGCAGGTATCCTGGCTCTCTCCTGGGGAAGGTCAGCTCCTCTGTTTCCTCTGTGGTCCTCAAGAGAGTGTTCAGAGTGTGCCATGGGCAGAATGGCAGACTGGGGGTTCCTCAAGATGCAGGTTCTGCCCTGAAGAAGTCACAGTGCTCATGTGCTCTCTCCCTTTCCTGAAGGATTCCTACATCCAGAGTCGAGCAGACACCATGCAGAACATTGAGTCTACCATTGTTGAGCTGGGCTCCATCTTTCAACGGTTGGCACACATGGTTAAGGAACAGGAGGAAACCATTCCGAGGTGAGATACTCTCTCTCACCCCAGTCGGAGGAGCCTCCTCTTCCCCACGGATTGGCGCCTTGCAGGACCTAGGGACAACTTGGATAGAGTGGATCCTGCCCATCTACAGTGCCCAGTTCACCTGCTTTCATCTACTCAACAAATATTGAGCACCTGTTCCATATCAGGCTAGGTACTAGAGATGAAGCAGAGAGTAGAACAGTAGAGTCTGTTTCACAGAGCTCACTTTGGAGTGTGTATGTGGAATCTGATAGGGCAGGTGAGGACAGCTGTTAAAAAGACTTGACCAACAAGAAAATTTTAGGTAGGGCTATACAGAGAATTAAAGTAGGATGATGTGTACGGCCAGGCACAGTGGCTCATGCCTGTAATCCCAGCACTTTGGAAGTCCAGGGCAAGAGAATTGCCTGAGTTCAAGGGTTCAAGATCAGCCTGGGCAACTTGGCAAGACCACGTATCTATAATAAATTAAAAAAACTAGCCGGGCATGGTGGCGCATGCCTATAGTTCCAGCTACTTGGAAGGCTGAGGGTGAAGGATCGCCTGAGCCCAGTAGGTTGAGGCTGCGGTGGCCATGAGCATAGCACTGCACTCCAGCCTGGGTGACAGAGTGAGATTCCGACTCAAATAAATAAATAAAGTAGGATGGCGTGTGAAGAAGGTGACTGAGTAGCTACATCAGAACAGGTGACAAGGAAGGCTGCTCTGAAGTCATGACATTTAAGCAGAAACCTGAATGACAGCAGGGATCAATCCAGCCATGCAAAGAAGAAAGTATGTTCTGGGCAGTGGGCTGCAATAAAGGTCCTGTGATGGGACAGTCTTGCTGTGTGTGTGGCTAGTATGGTTAGAAAATAATGAACAAAGCTGAGTGTGGTGGCTTACGCCTGTAATCCCAGCACTTTGGGAGGCAGAGGAGAGAGAGTTGCCTGAGCCCAGGGGTTCGAGACCCGCCTGGGCAACGTGGTGAGACCTCATCTCTACAATAAATCAAAAAATTAGCTGAGCATGGTGGCACACACCTGTAGTTCTGGCTACATGGAGGACTGAAGCAGAAGGATTGCCTGAGACCAGCAGGTCAAGGCTGTGGTGGCCATGATCATGTCACTGCACTCCAGCCTGGGCAAGAGAGTGAGACTCTTAATCAAAAGAGAAAAAAAAAAGTAGCCGGGCTCGGTGGCTCAGCCTGTAATCCCGTGCCTTGGGAGGCTGAGGTGAGTGGATTACCTGAGCCCATGGGTTTGAGACCCGCCTGGGCAACTTGGTGAGACCTCATCTCTACAATAAATAAAAAAAAAAAAACTAGCCGGGCGTGGTAGCGCGCACCTGTATTTCCCGGCTATTTGGGAAAGGCTGAGTGGAAGGATCCCCGGGAGCCCCAGAGGTCAGCTGTGGTGGCCGGGAGTGGCCACTACACTCCAGTCTGGGCAACACAGTGAGACTCCAACTCAAAAAAAAAAAATAAAATAAAGGGGCCGGGCTCGGTGGCTCAGCCTGTAATCCCAGCACTTTGGGAGGCTGAGGTGAGTAGATTGCCTGAGCCCACGGGTTCGAGACCTGCCTGAGCAACTTGGCGAGACCTCATCTCTACAATAAAAAAAAAAAAAAATTAGCCGGGCATGGTAGCATGCGCCTTGTAGTTCCAACTACTTGGAAGGCTAAGGCGGCAGGATTGCCGGAGCCCCAGCAGGTCGAGACTGCGGTGGCCGGGAGCAGCCACTGCACTCCAGTCTGGGCAACAGAGTGAGATTCCAACTCAAAAAAAAAAAAAAAAAAGAAAGAAAAAAGTAATGAACAGAGATAGAGTGGTACAGGATGATACTAAAGAGAGCTAGACCGATGCCCACCAGTGGGCCAGCCTCTCTGTTCCTCTGGTGCTACCTTCTACTGCAAGAAGCAGTTTGTTTGCTACTGTGTGACCCATAGGTTTATATAATCAGTTATGGGGCTGCAAAAGAGACAAAGATCCTTGCCATTGTGGAATTTACATCCTAGTATGGTTATAGATGATGAGAAACAAGCGTGATAAGTTAAGTGGCCCAGTAGGTTAAAAAATGGTAAGTACTGAAAAAAAAAAGTAGAGTAGGATAAGTTCCTCAGGAGTGCTAGGGTTAGAGGGGCAAGTGGTGATTTTATTTTATTTTTTGTTTTGTTTTTGAGTCGGAGTCTCTCTCTGTTGCCCAGGCTGGAGTGTAGTGTCATGCTCATGGCCACCACAGCCTCGGCCTACTAGGTTCTGGCTATGCTTCTGCCTCAGCCTTCTAAGTAACAGAAACCACAGGCATGCACCACCACGCTCAGCTAGTTTTTCTTGATTTGTTGTAGAGACCAGGTCACACCAAGTTTCCCTGGCTGGTCTCGAACTACTGGACTCAGGCAATCTTCTCACTTTGGCCTCCCAGAGTGCTGGGTTTACAGGCTTGAGCCACCGCACCTGGCAGTTGTGATTTTAAATAGGTGGTAAGGTAGGCCCTATTAAGGTGACATCTGACTTGGGGAGAAAGTGAGAAACTTAGCTATGTAGACTTCAGGCCAAGGAAGGAACCACTATAAAGGCTGTCAGACAGGAATGTGTTTGAGTTAAAGGACAGCGAAGAACCCACTGCAGCTGGGTAAGTGTGGGGGGGATTTGTACAAGGTGCGTTCAGAAGGAAAATGAGGGACCAGATCATGTGGGGCCTTTTTAAGACCATGTGTGGCTTAGCTTTTACTCTTGAGTGACATAGGCAGTTATTGCAGCGGTTTTTGTTTTGTTTTTTGAGTCAGTGTCACTCTGTTGCCCAGGCTGGAGGGCAGTGGCACGCTCATGGCCACTGTAGCCTCGACCTGCTGGGCTCAGGTGATCCTTCCACTGTAGCCTTCCAAGTAGCTTGCCACCACGCCCAGCTAATTTTTCTTTATGTATTATAGAGATGAAGTCTGGTCAAATTGTCCAGGCTGGTCTCGAATCCATGGTCTCAGGCAATACTCTCGACTCTGCCTGAGCCACTGTGCCTGGCTGACTCTGTCTCTTAAAAAAAAGAAAAAAGAAAACAAAATAGGATTGGTTGCTTGGCTTAGAGTATGTTTAGGGGAAAAACAGGTTTGATACTGGACATGTTCAACAAGAGCTGGACAGTTGTCTCTTGGCCTTTTTTTTTCTT
>JAPVLO010004528.1:0-24271 GCA_027257055.1 Cephalopachus bancanus | reverse complement strand
GATACCCTGATTCTTCTCTTTCTGATTGCTCTGACCAGGACTTCCAATACTGTATTGAACAGGATGGGTGAGAGTGGGCATCCTTGTTTTGTTCCATTTTTTCAGGGGAAATGGTTCCAATTTTTTCTGTTTAGGAGTATGCTGGCTGTAGGTTTCTCGTAGATGGCTTTTACTATTTTGAGTTATGTTCCACGTATGCCTAGATGTTCAAGGGTTTTTATCAAAAAGTGGTGCTGGATTTTATCAAAAGATTTTTCTGCATCTAATGATATAATCATGTAGTTTTTGTTTTGACATCTGTGGATGTATTTAATTGCATTTATGGTTTTTACGAGTGTTGAACCCACCTTGCACCCCAGGGATGAAGCCTACTTGGTCATGATAGATGATTTATGAGATGTGTTGTTGAATCCCGTTTGCTAGGATCTTTTTGAGGATTTTAGCATCTATGTTCATCAAAGATATTGGTCTGTAGTTCTGTTTCTTTGTTGGGTCTTTACGTGGCTTGGGTATCAATGTGATGTTAGCTTCGTAAAATGATTTGGGGAGAGTTCCATTTTTGTCAATTTCCTGGAATACCTTCAGTAGGATTGATATCAGCTCCTCCTTAAATGTATTGTAGAATTCTGCTGGAAAGACATCTGGTCCAGGGCTTTTTTTTGTATGTAGTTTTCTTATTACATAGTCAATTTCCTTGATTGTTATTGGTCTATTTAGGGTCTTAATTTCTTCTTGTTTCAACCTAGGCAGGTTGTGTTATGTCAGAAAGTCCTCCATTTCCTTAAGGTTTTCAAATCTGTTTCCATACAAGTGTACATAATAGTCTCTAGTGATCCTTTGTATTTCTTCAGGATCAGATGTGACGTCATCTTTTGTGTGTCTGATTGTGTTTATTTGGGCTTTTTCTCTCTTTTTCTTGGTCAGTCTAGCTGGGGGACATCGATCTTGTTTATCCTTTCAAAGAACCAGCTTTTTGTTTCATTGATTTTTTTTTTTTATTATCTTTTTGTCTTCTATGTCCTGGATTTGGGATTTTTTTTTTTTTTTTTTTGGTGATCTGGATTCTTCTGCTGAAATTAAAGTTTTTGTAGTCTTGCTTTTCCAGCTTCCTTAGGTGGCTTGTTAGGCTGTCAATTTGTAATCATTCCATTTTCTTCATGTGCTTTTGTAGGTATATAAACTCCCCTCTTAGTACAGCTTTCATGACAACCCAGAGATTTTGGTAAGATGTTTCTTCTTATTCCTTTGATTCCAGGTCTTTTAATCTCTGTTTTGTTTTCATTATTGACCCAGGAGTTGTTTAGCATCATGCTGCTTAGTGTCCATGTCTTTGTGGGTTTTGGGGGGAACTTGTTGGTGTTAATGTTTTTTTTATTCCACTGTGGTCTGAGAAGGTGCATGGTAAAATTTCAGCCCTTTTAAATTTGCTTATGCTTGATTTATGGCCAAGTATGCATTCAATCTTAGAGTACATTCCTTGAGGTGATGAGTGGAATGTGTATTTTGTGGTCTTTGGATGGAGGGTTCTGTAGGTATCTTTAGGTCCATTTGATCAAGAGTCACATTGAGGTTTTGGATCTCATTGCTGACTTTTTGTCCTGATGATCTGTCTAGGGTTGTGAGTGGGATATTAAAGTTCCCAGCTATGATGGTATTGGACTCAATATCTTTTTTTTTAGTTTCCCTGAGCTGCTTTATGAAAGTTGGTGCTCCTGTGTTCGGTCCATATATGTTTAGGATGGATATTTCTTGTTGATGGATTGAACCTTTTATCATTATGTAGTGGCCTTCTGTTTCTTTTTTAATTTTTGATAGCTTAAATGGTGTTTTGTATGAATTAAGATATGACTCCTCCTTTCTTTTGTGTTCCTTTTGCCTGAAAATTTTTTTTCCCATCCTCTTACTTTAAATCTGTGAGTGTCCTTTCTATGAGGTGAGTCTCTTGAAGGCAATAGTTTGGTTGCCGGTGATATTTTATCCATTTTGCCATTCTTTTCTTTTCAGTGGTGCATTTAGTCCATTCAATTCAAACTAATTATTGAAATGGGGGAGTTGATCCCTATCATTTTTCCCTTACAGAGTTGTTGTTTTTCCCTTGTTTGTGTTTTTCTTTCTTTTGGTTTTAGAGTTGGATCATGTTTGTTTTTAATCTTTTACCTGTACTCTTGTAAAGAATTCTGTTTTTTTTTCCCTTTTTTTCTGTGTTCAATACTTTCTTAAGGTTTCTTGTGGGGGGGGTCTGGTGGCAATTTGGTTCTTAGGGATTGGAAAATCTGGGAAAGGGTTTAAAATTTTCCCTCACTGATGAAGCTTAGGTTGGCTGGGTAGGGTTTTTCTCGGTTGTAATTTTAACTTTTAGAACTTTGAAGATTGGGCTCCATGGTCTTCTAGCCCGGAGGGTTTCTGTAGATAAATTTGCTGCAAATTTTAATTGGTCTTCCCTGGTTTGGTAGTCTGACCTTTTTTTTTTTGCAGCCTTTAGGATTTTTTCTTTTATCCCCACTTTGTTTAGGAAATTTTTATTGTCTGGGAGTTGGTCTTCTCATTTGGTTTTCTTGCAGGGGTTCTCTGAATCTCTTGTGTTTGAATTTTTTCATCACTGATGAGGTGAGGGAAGTTTTCCTTTAATTTTTCATGAAATGTTTTTTCCAGTGTGGCCTCTGTTTCTCTCTCTGCCTTAGGAAGACCAATTACTCTTAGGTTCGGTCTCTTAAAGTGATCATTCATCTCTTGAAGGTTTTGTTCTTTCTTTTTTAGCTTCTTTTCTATGTTTTTGACAGTTTGGGTTTGTTCTGTGTTTTGGTCTTCGAGCTCTATTATTCTTCTTCTGCTTGGCTAATTCTGCTTTCCATGCTTATTAGTTTATTATTTATTTCCATCACAGTATTCTTTACTGCTGTTATTTCTGACATCAACTCCTTCCTACTTTCCTCTTGTCTCTCCTCAATTTTTTAATTCTCTCTATAATGTCTTGATGTCTGGGTTTTTCGCATGTGTCCAGTCATTCTGGGGCTCTTCATTGTTTGTGTTCCGGAGTCTGTTTTCTCAATGTCTGACCTCCTAGGGTCTGTGTGAGACCTATATTCTTCCATTGGTTTTTCTTCATTTGTGCCGATTTTTTCCCCACCCTACTTTCTCCTTCCCTCCACATCACTGTCTTATTTAATTCTGTTACTCAGGGGTATAGGGGTTGCTTTTATTTCTGTTTGTTCAATCTCCTATGTTTTCTTTATGTATGCTCTCCTTACTTTGTTCAATTCTGGAGTTGCACTGTAGGTTGGGGGTGTTCCTTTTTGCAGTTTTTGAGATTCACTTAAGGGGGAGCTGTGATTCAAAATGTATCTGCAGGTCCTGGTATCCGCGACAGGTGTATGGATAATGTGAAACCCACTTCCCACTGCCTTGGAATCTGTACTATGCAGTGGGCTGTAGGTTTGCTCCCTGAAATAAAATGAGTTAGCAGAGGGAAGAGAATGGAGCAGACAGTGGGGGTGTGAGGGATGGAGAGAGAGAGGAGTAAGGGGGAAACAGACGAGTGTGCCAACAAATGGAGAGAGAGACCTAAACTGAAACAGATAAAAACAATAGACCACGGCTACAGACTAACCAACTCCTATACAAAAAAACTAAAACATACAGTGATGGTAACATACAAGCTAACCAATCACCTTATTGGTGGGCTGTTTCCCTTTTTCTATACAAAGAAATGGTTTACAGAGAGGAGAAAAGAGAAGAAAAGGAAGAGGGAAAAAAAGGAACAAAACAGTCAGGAATAGAATCAAGTCATTAAACTAACAGAACCAATCGAGCACACTCTGAAACTTTTCGTTTAAGTCCAATGTCCTTTTAACTCTGATTTCTAGCTGTCTTCTCAAGCTGGTAAATTTGTTCACAGTTAGGGTCAGTTGTTCCTGGCCTGCTGTGGAGGACAGTTCAGATCACCACTCAGTTCATCCACTCAATCTTGCCTGTATCTGTTTTTCAAGCTTGTTTGTCCCATTTCAGTGTTCTTACCTTGAATTGCCAGCAGGTGGTGCTATCTCACACCTCAGAGGGCTGGATTGGGCAGAGACCGGAGATGGGAGCCTGCCTCAGGGCACATGGAGGAGACCCACAGCCAGCAGGACATCACAGTGGCAGCAGAGATGGCAGTGATCCCAGCAGATCTTGCCTGTAGGGGCTTCAAGGACTGAAATCATGGATCGCCTCAGGCATGGATGGCACGATGTCTATGGCCACCACAGAGGCCACCACAGTGCCAGCGCTGCTGTGACTGTGGCTGCAGTGGTTGTCCAGACCGCCGCTGATGCCCCAGTGGTGGCAATGGCCAAGCTCTGTGTGAAGAGCAGCTGTCAATGTTGGGATCCGCAGTCCCGGGGAGAGAGCCAGAGACCCTCTGCGTTCTCCTTTGTGGAGGGTCTCATAGACCAGGCTGCCATGTCGCCATTGCCAGACGTTAACATATTCATTTTTTTAGCTTACAGGTTAGGTTGCACTAATTGATACCCCAAAAAAAATAACTTAAGCAAGAAAGTTCTGTCAACCCTCCGTATCCATGATTCTAAATCTGAAGATTCAACCAACCATGCATCCAAAATATTTAGCATTTAAAAAAGATGGTTTAACAGGTACAAATGTTCTTCTTCTCATTTTTTCCCAAAAACATAGTGAAACAACTATTTATAAAATGTTTCCATTGTATTAATTACAGACGCATAGAAATGATTTGACATACAAGAAAAGATGCATAGACTATTTTCAAATACCCTGCAACTAGTATAAGGAACATGAACTTCGCAAGATTTTGTGTCTTTGAGGGTCCTAGAACCAATCCCCATACCCAGGTATGACTGTATTTTAGACCTAGCTGCAGACGTCACGGCATGATACATTAGGACTCCAGAATGTGTTTCTCCCTGATCCCAAAGAAGATGCCTTCCCCCTTGTTGTCCCTACAGGGTTCCAGTCACATCAGTGCTTCAGTCTAATGCAGGAGGAAGGGGGAGGGGAGGCTGTGCTCCTGCTATTAAGCCCATGACCCAGAACTTGGTTACATCACTTCTCCCTTGCCTCCCATTGACCAGCACCTAGTCATATGAGGTCATCCAGCAAGAGAAAGACTTGGATTGGG
This sequence comes from Cephalopachus bancanus, assembly GCA_027257055.1. Classification (NCBI taxonomy): domain Eukaryota; kingdom Metazoa; phylum Chordata; class Mammalia; order Primates; family Tarsiidae; genus Cephalopachus; species Cephalopachus bancanus. The sequence continues at coordinate 19,140 of JAPVLO010004528.1, read as the reverse complement.
TCCATTTCAGCTCTTACTCTCAGAATTGTTATGTGTCAGAAGAGGAGAATGAGACTAAGGAACCAGCAGTCTATGTAGCCCTTGGCTGTCCCTCAGGTTCTGTGCTCACATGAAGATTTTCCATGAGCTCCTCAAAAATCATGACGATGGGGCACAGAACAGCAGGAAAGCCTGCGGTTTAACAGGACAGCAGGGACTGGTGTTTGGTCGGTCTCCACTGCAGGATCCCAGGAATAGCCTTTGACTTTGAGGCTCACCCTCTATCTATGTTAAACGAGAATATTCCAATAGGTGGCTTTAAGAAACACGTGCTAAAGGTTGGTGATACAGTACTGAGGAAAATAGGCATGAATTTTTACTGAAAGGGTTTCAGATTCACAAGGAAGAAATGCATACTGCCTTGAATATAGACACAATAAGAATTAGTGCCTTGAGTAGGGATAACACAGGTGCTAGTTTTCTGTTCTGGCCAACTGATGCTGTGGGAGCTTGTTTCTCTACGAGAGCTCATGATGGCTACACTCAATCCTGCTGATTCTCAGCATCCCAGCAGGAGGATGCATCTCTCTTCCCTTGGAGGCCTCCTGCCCTTGTGAGACCTTGAGATTTCACAGTGAAGACTGCCTAACTATAGCTGATTGACTTTCCCACAACTCTCTTCTTTTTTATCTCTTTGATTGGTTTCTTTTCCTTTCTGGAGTTTGCTTAGGTTAGGCTTTTTTCCCCTCCACTTTGACTTCCAACTTCGATTGAACACGAAAATTTTCCCTCTGGTTTCCTCCTCTATCATGTATAATCAGCACACAGTGGTGTTGGGTCCAACAACCTGGTGTAAATGATGGGACACTTAGGAAGCCTGGATGGGTTTATCCACATCGTGACAGACTTTGGGATAATCATACATCTTTTTGTGCTCCCATCCACCCTCTGTAAAATGGGAATAATACTAATTCTTACTCATAGATTTGAGAGAGGATTTAAAAATATTATACCTAATAAGCTCTTAATCCACTGCTATTAACCATCCATATGGGAGCTATTCCTCTTTCTCTGATTGAAATCTGCATGGACATGTCTCTTTACATACCAAACCCTGCACTTTTTCTATTTCCCTACCTGGATTCTTCTCACATAAAGATCTTTTTTTTTTTGATTACATAGATACATATTTAATGGGAAATACATTGAGAGAGGATTTTAAAATATTATACCTAATGAGCTCTTAATCCACTGCTATTAACCATCCATATGGGAGCTATTCCTCTTTCTCTGATTGAAATCTGCATGGATGTCTTTTTACATACCAAACTTGCACTTTTTCTATTTACCTACTTGGAATCTTCTCACAAAAATCTTTAATCAGCCTAGGAAACTCTACCAAAGATCTCCTGGGAAAGAGCATAAAGTAGGTGTATTTTGTACACACCCCACACACCACTTAGCAATCCTCAATTAATGCTTTTATACTTCAAACACCTCCTTCATTGGCACTCAGACCTCACCAGCACTTCCTCCTTTCTCCTCTATGCTGATGAGCAGTTCAGTTCAGGTTGACGCCCTACCCCTACACTCTGTGCCAAAATGCTTCAGGGTGCTCAGAAAGACCTATGGAGTCTTTACTTCAAAGACTTATCAGGGTCAATTTAAGTTGTTTGGGCGCACATAAGTAATTCTTCTTAACACACATAGAATTGTCCACAAACAGAATCATGGTTATGTGTGTGTTCTAATGCCTTAGTGTTTCACTCTTATTTTTTATTTAACCTTAATCTGTCACTACCATTAGGCTCCTTAATTCATGAATGCATATATTCATCAAATAAATGTTGACTGAGAACACAGTGTACCCCACACTGGAGATATGAAAGGTGTCCTGTCTTCAATGACTGACACACTGAGGAATACCTAGCCTGCAGGACCAGTCATTCTCACACTTGTCCCAGCAAAAGCTCTCATTCCCCCATTACTAATGCATGGTCTTTTTTCTCCTCCATAGATGACCATTCTTAGCCTAGGGGTGCCAGAATCACCCCTGTGTCTTACTGAAGTCCTGCATCTGAGAGTAAATTTCTGGCCTAGGACAAAGTAATGCTTGACTCATAGCCCCAGCCTCTGGAGTGGAGGTGTTCCCGTCATAGAAGATTCCATGTCAGCATAGGAGCTTGTTGCAATAGAGAGCGCCTATGCTTTAGAGTCAGCAAGAACTGGGTTTGAAATCAGATGCGAGGACTTCCCACCTTTTCATAATTTCCATATTCCCTACAAGCCTCTGATTTTCTCCTCTGTACAGTGAAGACAGCACTTCCCACTTTGTGGTGTGACACTGAGAATCAGAGATTATGCATTTCGTGCTCAAGTCTTGTTTGTGTTCCCAGGGCCAACAGAGGAGGGTATATGAGCATGGATCCGACCACCTCCGCTTGGAAAACAGAGCTCACACCAAAAAAATGTAACTTTCCTGAAGACCTCCTTTCTACTTTGTTACTCGTCGAACATGATTCCAACCCTGCTAACCCTGTTCATGGCCCTGGTGGGACTGGCAGGAAAGGGGGCCGTTCTCTGGCTCCTGGGCTTCCACATGAGCCTGAACACCTTCTCCACCAATGTCCTCATTGGCCAGAGCTGACTTTTTCTTCCTGGGCTGCCAAATGATATGTTCAGTGAAGTAACATACTACCAATTTCCATTCATGCTCTTGGATATTAAGATCTTGATTGACTTTTCCTACCTGGCAGGCCTGAACATACTGAGCCCCATCAGCACAGGGTATTGCCTGTCTCCCCTGTGGCCTATCTGGTATCACTGCCACCACCCAACTCATGTCAACAGTCGTGTGTGCCCTGCTCTGGGCACTGTCACTGCTGCTGAGCATCCTAAAAGGATACTATTGTGCCTTTCAATTTTTGGAGATGGGTGACCTTAGTTGGTGAGAGACATTTGGTTTCTTCATTGATTCTGTTTTGTTTGTTGTTGTTGTTGTTGTTGCTGCTGCTACTGTTGTTTTGTAGTTCTTTCCGGATCCAGCCTGCCCTGCTGCTAAGGATGTTCTATAGCTCCTGTAAGATGCAGCTGACCAGGCTGTATGTGACCATCCTGCTGGCAGTGGTGGTCTTCCTCCTCTTTAGCCTGCTTGCAGGCATCCACTGATTCCTAGTGTTCTGGATTCAGGGGAGTTGGATGCCTTCATTTGTCATCTTTTTTGGTTTCACAAGTCCTGTCTTCTGTTAATAGCAGCACCAACCCCGTCATTTACTTCTTCGTGGGCTCCTCCATGCCACATAAAAATAGGAAGATCCTCAAGTTGGTTCTCCAGGGGGCTCGGCAGAACACCGCTGAGGTGGGTGAATGTGGAGGCAGCCTTCCCTGGAAATCCCTGGAGATGTCGGGAAGCAACTTGGGGCAGTGAGGAAGAGTTTCCACCCTATCTATCACTTGTGACCTTGAGAGTCAACACTGCCCTGCCATCCTTGATAACTGTATTTCTTAGCCTTGTATTTCTGAAATGCCTCCGTGTTTCCCAAATTTTTTCAAATAGATTTATTTTTAACCTGGCTTTTCTAGTTTTACCCAGAGAAAGCATGAGTCTGAAAGTAGAATGTTTCCATCCTTGACATCACCAATAAATTTCTCATGTCCTTTTCCTCTGAATCTTTCTGATTGAAAGCTCTTTCCCAGAAGTTTTCATTGCAATAGCAGGAATGTCTGTTCAGACCCATAAAGCTCTTCCTTAGAATTGCTTCCTACCTCACAGTGTCAAAAAAGATTACTTATTTATCTCTCAGACTGTCTCCCTGAAAAGCAAGATCCGTCCTGTGAATGGGGACATTGCTGCCAGTGGGAAGCTTAGTTCTGAGTATGTGAATTCTGCTACTTCTAAATTTCATTGAGGTTTCTGGGATTAGGAAAAATAATGGTTTAAGTGCAGACTCTTGGCCTTCATAAAAACAGTCTAGGAAATGGGTTTTATGAAAAGCCCTCGGCTGTCATTCTTTTCTTTTTTTCTTTACTAGAAATCTAGGCCATCTTGGTATGGTGACAATTTGGGCCATGATTTCTAGTAAAGAAAACTATTGTCCCTTCCCCATGAGTACTGGTTATTTCCTGGGTGTTGGACCAGTGCAGAGTCAATATTTCCCAACAGTGCCAGTTTGGCCATTGTCAACCTCAATATTGCTTTCAAAGTGGAAATTAGCTTAACCATCTGTTTTTAGCTTCCAGTTTTCTTAATTGTATATCTCTCTATACAACTTGTTTGTACAAATTGTTTCACTGTACTTCAGTTAGTTTCCCTGCCAGTCACCATGATAAGCAAGCTTGAGAACCTTTGACCTTTTCCATGCTAATGTCAATTGCAGTGTATTGATAATAACTTAGAGTTGGTATGGAATTCTGATACATAAAACAAAAAGGTTGAAACTTGAGAACATGTGCTAAACGACATTAGCTGGATGCAAAAAACATTATTATTAAGCTTAACTCTTATGAGGAATTCAAACTTAGTAGACACATGGGGTTGAGGGCTGAGGAGACTGTGTGTCATTGTTTCACAGTAAAGAATTTCTGCTTTCAGATAATGAAAAGTTCTTAAAGCAGATAGTGGTAATGGTTGCATCTTATTGCAAATATTCTTAGTGCCACTGAATTATACACTTAAAATTATGAATGAGGCAAAATGTGTATTATATAAATTTTGCCACAATTTTCAAAATTATTAATTTTTAAAAAGAGTATCAATACAGAGTTATTGACAGTTCTCTGCCACTGACTACATGACCAGTGTGGATCATGCACCCATTCTAGGCAACCAAAGCAGATAGTGAGGCCATGGAATTCCTCCTGACTGAATTCTATGCCATTTGGTATAGAATTGCTCAGGTATCCATTTCCAGAAAAAAATGATAAGGTTTCTGTTTTTTCGGGTTTTGTTTGTTTTCTTCTTGGAATTTTATTTCAATCATCACTCTTCAATTTCTTTTTTTCCTAGTTTGTGTTTTTTTAATTTTTTTATTCTGAAGATATGGGGTACAATTCAGGGTTAGGAATACAAACATCGATTATGCAGGCACCCTTGTTGATGAGGTATGCTCCTCCTTCCCCTAGCAGTTTCCCTCAACTACCAATCCCAACGCCCTCCCTGACAGTTTCCCATTACTGCCAAATGCTTTCTTATAGTATTATAATTGTTCAAGGTCCGCTGATGAGTGAGAACATATGGTACTTTGTTCTTTGTTTCTGTGAGAGATCGCTGAGTGTGATGGAGTTCAAATCCATCCAAGTTGCTGTGAAGTCCATATATTCAGCCTTCTTTATGGCTGCATAATATTCCATTGTGTATGGGGACCACATTTTCTTTATCTAGTCCAGCTTTGATGGGCAACATGGTTGGTTCCATGTTTTTGCTATTGTGAACAGAGCTGCAGAAAACATACATGTGCAGGTATCTTTTTTTTAGAATGATTTGAGTTCTTCTGGGTACATTCCCAATAGGGGAATTGCTGGGTCATATGGAAGGTCAATCTCCAGTTCTTTCAGAAATCGCCACACTGTCTTTCAAAGATGTTGCACTAGTTTGCATTCCCACCAGCAGTGTAGAAGCATTCCTTTTTCTCCGCATCTTCGCCATTATCTGTTGTTGTATGTTTTATTAATAATGGCCATTTTTACTGGGGTTAGGTGGTATCTCAATGTGGTTTTGATTTTCATTTCTCTAGATGATGAATGAGGCTGAGCACTCTGGTTTATACTTTATTTTAAAGATGTGAGGTACTCCCTTCTGGGAATATACCCAGTGGAACTCAAATCACTCTATGAAAAAGATACCTACACATGCATGTTTAATGCAGCATTATTTACAATAGCAAAACATGGGCCCAACTACTCTGTGAAAGAGGACTTTTTAAAAAATTGTGGTACGTATGCATGATAGAATATTATGTGGTCATATAGAACAAAATTATGAACTCTGCAGTAACTTGGGTGGACTTAGGGGCTATAACACTAAGTGACTTATCACAGAAACAAAGAACCAAGTATCACATGTTCTCATAAGTGGACCGTGAACAACTATTGCAATACTATAAGAAAGGGAATGGCAGGAATGGGTAACTGTCAGGGGAGGGTGTGGGCAAAGTTGGCAGTAGTGGGTAATGGCCATTGGAGGGGGAGAACAATCTCAAAACAAGGATACTTGCATAATGAACACATTTATAGCTAACCCTGAATTATACCCCTCATATTTAAAATTTAAAAATTTTTTAAAAAAAAAAAAAGAAGTGGCAAAAAAAAGATGCGGGTACATGCCAGAATTGGGTATATAAGTGGTCTAGGTACAGGTGACATTTAGGGCCTCCCATTGGACTTCACTTCCCCTGCATTAGGATCATGCACCCTTATTGGTGTTTTGTGTCCCTGCCCGTCCCCTGTCTCGTTCTGCTACTGCCAATCACTTCTTTGTACTATTACAATAGGTGTTCAGGGTCCACTTATGAGTGAGAACATGCAGTACACAGTTCATTGTTTCTGTGATAAGTCACTGATGATAGACTCCAAATCCATGGAAGTTGCTGCAAATTACATAAATGTGTCCTTCTTTCTGGTGATCTAATATTCTATGGTATATATGTACCACATTTTTTTACACAGTCCAGTTTCAATGGGCAGCATGGTTAGTTCTGTGTTTTTGCTATTGTGAAGAGTGCTGTGATAAACATGCATGTGCAGGGATATTTTTGATAAAATGGTTTCAGTTCCTCTGGGTATAGACCCAGAAGGGGGATTGTTGGGTCATGTGGAAGGTCAATTTCTATATCTTTTAGCCATTGCCACACTGTTTTTCATAGCGGTTGTACTAGTCTGCACTAGCATTAACAGTGTAGAAGTATTTGCTTTACTCCACATCCTCACAAGCATCTATTTTTTTTTTTTAGTTAGGTGGTATCTCAGCGTGCCTTTGATTTGCATTTCTCAGATGATTAGTAAGGCTAACCATTTATTTCATGTGTTTGTTGACTGCTCATACATCTTCTTTTGATAAGTGTCTATTCATTTCTTTGGCCCATTATTAAATGGGGCTATTTTACTTTTTCTTTGGACATGATTGAGTTCCTTGTAGATCCTGATATTAGGTCTTTGTGAGATGTACAGTTAGTAAATTTTTTTCCCCATTCTGTTAGCTGTCTCCCTGCTCTCTTCATGGATTTTTGGCTTTGCTGAAACTTCTCAGTCTGATGAAGTCCTACTTGTCCATATCACCTTTTACAGCATCTGGGGTTTTGAGCAAGAATTGGGTATCTCTTCCAATTTCCATAAGGGTGCCAGCTGCATTTTCTAAGGTTCTCATAGTTGTAGGTTTTACGTTTAGGTCTTTGATTCATTTGGAGATGATTCTTATGTATGGTAAGGGTCCTGTTTCATTCTGCTGCATGAGATAAGCCAGTTTTCCCAGAACCACTTACTGAATAGCTTCCCCCCTCCCAGTGGTTGTGGGTGGAAGCTTGACAAAATGAGTTGGTTGAGAAATTGAAGTACTGCTTCCAGAATCTCTATTCTTTTCCATGGGTCTATATGCCTGTTCTTGTGCCAATACCAGGCTTCTCATAACAAAGTTAAAGACTGGGAGTGTGATACCTCCCACTTTGTTTCTTTTGTTTTGGAGACTCATGGTCATTTATGTTTCCATATGAATTTCTGTGTTGCTTTTTCCAGATCTGAAAAGAATGATAATGATAATTTAATGGGTATTGGGATGAATGTGTAGATTACATTGGGTTGGACAAATATCTTAACAATGTTGATTCTCCCAATCCAAGAATATGGAATATTTTTCCATTTGTTGGTGTCTCCTTTCATTTCTTTGAGTATTGTTTTGTAGTTTTCATTGTAAAGCTCTTTCACTTCTCTGGATAGAGAAGTGCCAAGGTATTTCATTTTTTGTGGGACTTTTGTGAATGAGATTGTATTTTTTATTTGGTCTGCTGCCTGTTTATTGTTGGTATATCGAAATGCAACTGTCTTTTAGACATTGATTTTACACCCTGAGACTGTGCCAAAGTCTTTTCTCAGTTCATGAGATTTTTCTTTTAATATCCTGGGGTTTTCCGGGTAAAAGATCATATCCTCCACAAAAAGAGATAACTTAACTTCTCTTATCTTATTTGAATACCCCTTATATTTTTCTCTTGTGTGCCCTAGTTAGGATTTCCAACATTATGTTGAGTAGGAGGGGTGAGAGTGGGTAACCTTGTTTAGTTCCATTTTTTCAGAGGAAATGCTCCCAATTTCTGTGCATTTAGTAGTATTTTGGGTTTATCATAGATGGCTTAGACTACTCTGAGGTATATTATTCCTTCTATACCTAGATGTTCAAGGGTTTTTTTAATCAATAATGGATGCTTTATTTTGTTGAGTGCCTTTTCGCATTGAATGATATAATCATATGTGGATCTTGTTTTTATATCTGTTGATATATTTAATTACATTTGTGGTCTTGTGGATGTTTAATCAGCGCTGTATCCTGGTGCTGAAGCCTACCTGGTAATGGTGGCTAATTCTTAAGATGTGTCAGTCGATCCGATTTGTTAGAATCTTGTTCCGAAGTTTTGCATCTATGTTCATCAGGAATACTGGACTGGAGTTCTCTTTCTTTGTTGGTTCTTTGCCTGATTTGGGTATCAGTGTGATGTTATCTTCATAAAATGATTTGGGGAGGGTTCCATCTTTCTCTATTGCCTGGAATATTTTCAATAAGACTGCTATCAGCTCCTCCTTGTATGATTTGTAGAATTGCTCTGGAAAACCATCTGGTTCAGGATTTTTCTTTGTAGGTTGTTTTCTTATGACAGAGTCAGCTTCCTGGGTTGTTATTGGTCTATTTAGGGCCTCAGTTTCTTCTTGTTTCAACCTTGGGTGGTTGTGTGATATCGGAAAGTCCTCCATTTCATTTAGATTTTCAAGCTTGTTCAATTTTGAACCCAGGTTAGGGGTGGAGGGCTGTACTATCATTTTGCAGTTTTGAGGTTTGATTAATGTGTAATAGGAGGAGCTGCCATTCTGAAACCCCCTAGGGCCCACTTCCCACCACCTTATATATCTTATATATGTCCATGCAGTTGGAACATACATATACTCCCTGAAACCAAAATAAGTTAAGAGAAAGGAAAGAAACAGAGAAAGAAAGAAGGAAGAAGAAAAGAAGACAAGAGAAAGAAAAAGAAGGGAAATAAATGGTAATAAAGTAATGGATAAACAAACCAAACAAAGACACACTCGCCCTCAAAAATACCCATACACAAAAAAAGGGATTTGAAAAGGAGTAATCATATCAGAAGACACATACAGACAGATATGAACCAAAAAAGATGCACTCAATCAATCAAAGAAATATGAATTCTCTCTTCTGATCTTTCCTGGAACTACAGGTTCATAACATGTCCCACCGCCTACCCCCTTTTGTTTTTTACTTGGCATGTACCAACACCGCAGTTTTTTTTGTTGTTTTTTAGACTTTAAATTTTTTAATTTTAAAGTTGTGGGGTACAATTCAGGGTTAGGCATAATATTCATTATGCAGGTACCCTTGTTGAGGTGTGCCCCCTCTTCCCCAGGCAGATTCCCATTTCTGCCAATTCCACCTCTACCCTCCGAAGCTTCCCACTACTGTCAATCCTTTCCTTATAAGATTATAGTTGTTCAAGGTCCACTTATGAGTGAGAACATGTGATACTCAGTTCTTCGTATACTTAGCTCGCTAAGGTAGGGAGTGGACTTTGGTCTCTAAACCCTCCTCTTTGCTCTCAAGTAGACCAATCAGGCTGCTCTCCATGTGACTCACACCCTCCATAGACTGCTGGAGGAAGAGGGTAAGTCATATCAGGACTCACTCCAACTCATCTGCTGCTAGCTCTCCCACTCCCATTTCACATGTCTGTGTTTGGTCCGGTGTGGGAGGTGGGATGTCTGTTTCTCAGGTATTGTGCACTTAGAGTATCCTCTTTGGGCCAACGATGGTTGATCCCAGAGGGGAGTAAAGATCTCCCCTAGGTCTCAGGAGGAAGACTGTTGGGATTAGGGTGAGCTAACTCAGGTTTCTGGCCTGGTTCCAGGACAGAGAAAATGTTATCGGCTAGTGTCTTCTCTTTCAGTGGTGTCCAACTCCAGATTTCCTCACTCTTTCTACATGGCCCGCACTGCCAGTTACTGTCCTGTTGCCACAGGTGGTGGTGTGGGCCAGGTGCCAGGTAGTGAGAGGCAGCTGATCTCTGCTGCTTTTTCATGAGGGCTTCCCAGAAAAATGCAGATGTTCTTATCCATGGGGAGCACAGAATTCAGAGAAGTGGTAAATTGCAGCCTTTTCTGCAGAGAAGCCTGCTTGATCCCGTGTCTCCCCTGAGTTGGATGTTCAATCACCCACTAAAACACACATACACATGCAGATTCAACTTTATGCACACTTACCCAGAAGAGAATCATACGCTCCAACTGGTTCTATCGCCATCTTGCCTCTATGTCCCCAGTGATAAAATTTGACTTTACTTATATCGTGGACTGAAGAAAAATACTGTTGTGATTCAGGCAGCCTGAAAAGTCATGTCTATACAAAGTGACTAAAGTTAATGTGAGCATGCACTCTTCTCACCTGTGTGGCAGCTACCTGGCATTCAAAGAGATTGCTGTGATACTCTTTCTTATGATGGTGTGGCAGGTAATAGGCTCCAATAATGTCAGCACATCAATGCTGGCTATAAATACAGATAGGCATTCACTGCTGTTCTCTAGGAACTACAGTCGAGTATGGAAGAAGAGATTGATTCACACATGCTTGTCATGTTGCAACAATTGTTCTGAATCCTTCCAGGATGCAGATGCAGTGATGGAGAGGCAAGAGGAGAAAGATCTCATAATTAAGTGTGTACATAAGAGGATTCTTGAAATAGCTGAATTTGGACTCATGACACTACAGTTTACCCAGCATGTGTCCTCTGTCACTTTTGTTTGTCACATAAACTTTTGAGTTGTGCAGGGAGAATTAAATAGGACCAGGACATATGAAAATGGGAAAAGAGGTCATTTGTGGTGGCATTTTTCATAGAAGCAAAGGTTTGCTTATGGAATGGTGATTAGTCCTTTAATGCTTTCCATTCCTTGTGCCACCAAGCATTTGTTTGATGTTTCAAGATGCCTCTTTAAAAACATGATAGCCTGGAGGACTCAAAGAATGAGCAGTGTCCATCATAGCCTTGAAGTAATAGGGATTGGCATAAATATTGTGAAATGAATTGCAGCAGTCAACTCAAATACACTGTCAAATGCAGAGAAGGTCAGCCAGATCAGACCAATAGGACAAATTAAAATGGTATTGTCCTGCTCTCCTGACTCTCCTTCCAGGGATATGTCCAACACTCCAAGACACAAATCATGGGTGAGCACATACACACACATGAGTCAGAACAAAAGAAGAATGGGGGTAGGGGAAAGAGAAGAACAAGTGAAAAGCACACACTGCTCAGGTGCAACATTCTTGTCTGCAAAAGACCCCAACAGGAAGCATGGACATTTATTCTTCTTTAAATCAAGTTCAATGTTTTATTTCCTTTTTTATTCTGTTTTTAATTTTAAAGATGTGGGGTACAATTCAGGGTTAGGTATACAAACGTTGATTATGCAGGTACCCTTGTTGATTAGGTATGCCAGTCCCTCCCCTAGTAGTTTCCCTCAACTACCAATCCCATTCCCCTCCCCTGACACTTTCCCACTGCCACCAATCCCTTTCTTATAGTATTATAATAATTGTTCAAGGTCCACTTATGAGTGAAAACACATGGTACTCTGTTCTTTGTTTCTGTGATAGATCACTGAATATGATCGACTGTCAATTTCTAACATAAAAGTTCAACTCTAAACTTTTTCATAAACTTGATATGGGATGATGGTTTAATAGCTGGTAACTCATATCAGAAACTTGGATTCAAATTATCATGTCACTTTGCACTTCTTTAAGAATGCAGTATCTTTTTATAACTTACTCAGGTCTTCTAAACTGACTCCAACCTTTTACCACTTTCTGAAACCTACAAATTTTTGTCCCATATATTCTCTTTTCATATAAGAAAATCCAGTCATTCTGCATAGGGTAAAAATGTGCTTTTCTTTTCCCCTTGTCATTAAAAACACACAAAGAACTTTTCTCAATTATTTATTTTGGTTCCTATGTATATTTAATATTTCTACGTATAATTATTTGTCAAAAATGCCAAAATTTTGTCTTTTTATAACATTTCATCAGATTAATGGAAATTAATATATATGTGTGTGTGTCTGAGTGTGTGTGTGGAAACACTCATAAACTCATATCACCCAAAGATCTTAGAGCTTTCAGTTTAAAATTTTAGTCATGAGACAGTAAAACACAAGAATATAAACTAACTAGTTTACAAAAGCATAGTGGAATCCAACTTTCTTCTGTTTTTCTGGCAAAATGGGAAAAGTTAAGGTTACCTTTTCAGAAGGTTAAAGTTTTTTACCACTGTTTTTGAAGAAAAATTTTATGATTTTGCATTTGCCTATGATAGGTAACTCTGTCAAGTTTTGGATGAAGCCAATTGTTTTTAAAAGGTTCTTTTTCCTTATTTATGTATTTATTTAGCTTTACTTTTTCTTCAGTCTCCAATGTGATTAGGGATTAATTCATCAGAGGTGTACATTTCCTTGTAATGCCAAAAGGAAAACAATCTCCAAAGAATCTTAGAAATTTGTAACAACATATTTCCTTTTGCATTTCAACTTTTAAGACAAGGATTACTGAATTTTATCACAATATAAGTAGAAACATCAGCAGTGACAAAGTAATCAGAGAAAAATAAAGTCGAGATGTTAGAAATATTGATGTGAGAACCCAGCATACACATTATTTTACTCTATAATATGGTTAATTATTCGATTCTGATAGAAACATATTTAGAGAGGTTAAATAATGACAATGGAGATCTAAATTTTTCTTAATATAATTTGACCATCAGTTAAAAAATGTGTACACAAGAGAACCACAATATTGGTGGCTGGAGACCACAGAGAAACTTTGTATTAGCCGACCTTTAGAATTTGAGGATTCCATTAGATTTCATATTAATTTTTCTAGAGCAAAGATAATGTAATTATCCACTGCATATAAAATTTGAGTATTTTCACTAGAAAGATGCCATGTTTTTATATAAGTAATGGCTGCCAGAGAAGACAAAAAGCTTATTTTAGTCCCCAAAGGGGTACAAGGTCCTTCATCAATGTGACGTTATAAATCAGATTTTGAGTAACTCACAATGTTTTTATCTAAAAAGTGAAAACTCATTCTGAAATCAGATTTACCAGAACAGAGAAGACAAGCTATGAAAGTGGACTGCTTAAAGGTTCATGTGTATATTGCACACCAGTTCCAAGAATCTTGACACCTTCTGAAGGGGGTCTTGCTTTAGGACTAATTTCTGACTCCAGTTTTTGTCATCTTATCACCACCAACAACAACAACAAATCTAGATGTCTAAGAAAGTAAATTTTTATGGCAGTGTGCAATGTACTTGTAATCCTGACATATGCAGGCTGTAAGAACCACAGGCATATCTAAATAGGTTGAGGTAAGAGAAAGTTTTTAAAGGCAAAGGGCAAACATGTAAGTTGTTTTTGTGACAAAACAGCATTGGTTACAGGGCCTTAGTGCAGAAACGGATGGCAATTTATCAGTTGAGGTGATGAGTCAGGAAAGTGTTCTTTTGAATCCAGCTACCTGTCTTAGTCACTTAGGTAGCAAGCTGCAGTTTGGAAATTTCTTGACAAAATTTCTTGATACAAGTAAATGTGCACAAGATCTTTTTAGGAGTCTATGTAATAGTTCTTATCATTAGCATGTGGTCATGGGACCCATCTTTCTTAACCTTGTGGCAATATTTCTTTACTCTTGATAAGGCTTTGATTCTGACAACTTTCACACTGACATACTGATGAGAAAATATGCCATCTCCATCCTGTCTCATTTTTGTTATTCAGATGCAGGTGGATGTATATACCCAACTTTCACCCCATGCCAGTCTTAAAGCACATCTGGCCATGATTTTACCTCATTTTCCTAACAACATTTGTAAAACACAACGGAAAAAAAATATTCTGGAGGTTCCATGGGAACTAAAGAAGATAATTTGTATTGCATATGATACAGCAGAATTTCATATCTTAGTTCTCTTTGTTCTTTTCCGTAATTTCTTTCTTAGGCCTTCCCTGAATTACCTCTTTTATTTCTCTACACCTCTAATCTCCCCTTTAAAAGGATCATGGTCCTCACCAATTAGAACTGGTCTTCAGTTTGCACATCTCACTCAGCAAAACAAATGCACTCACCTGTCCCATTGGAGGGCATACCTTTCCCTTTACAAGTAGCATATGAAGGTCTTGTTTGAACAAAGATGCAGACAGTCTATGTCCCTGTCAGGGAATGGAATTGCACTATTAATAAATTTTAAAAGGCTTTAAATATGCTGCTGCACTTTTCCATAAAAGAAGTAAAAAAAGACTTTTGGGTAAGCATATGTAAATACAAATGTAAAAATGAGAAGACCATATTAAGCTACACTGATGTCAATTTATTTTTTCTAGACATGGCACGAAGGGGCATTTCTCCTTTTGAGAATGATATTACTTGAACAGAAACAAGAAATGAAAAGGACTTCAGAAAATTAAGGAAGACATCACAAATTTTAGAACTGCAAATCTTAGCTCAAAGAGTTGATCATCAAAAAATTAAAAAGTGATGTTGAAGTGTTGAAACCAGAAAGGAAAGTGGTGTGATATGCAACTGGGCTAGAGTCACATCAGACCATGTGTTTTTCTTTCAGTGTGAGCTCTTCGTGGGAAGCAAAATGGATAAAGATCCCCTCCGGAAAGGTAGTTATGTTCATAGAAAGTTAAGGAGCTTCGGGAAGAGTTTCTGAGACATCTGCACCTTTTTTTTCCATTTCATATGCAATAGAGAGGAAATGTGGTGGGACGACAAGGAAAATCTCAAATAACCAGGCTGGCAATCCTGTGACTTCCTGGGACACATTATCATTTTTCTGTAAAATACATTTTGTAATTACAAAAACAGTGTGTGGATATGATGAGTCTTGCCACAACACAAGCTATGTAAACTTTAAAATTATGCCTTACTTATGAAGACAAAACAAACCTTCCGTCTCCTTTTCAGACCATAGTTTATTTTCTACCAGGAGCTTCTTACTGCTATCAGATCTTTGAGCTGGAAGATGGCTTTGGAGAACATTTGTGGTCTTCACTAATCTCTGCTGTGGTTATCTCCCAGTGTGAAGAGAACCTCAGAGGCAGAGTCAGTATGAACTAAGAATGCTGCAAATAGTATTACCCCACAGAAACATGGGTGGTCAGTTTAAAAGCAAGCATTTCACCCACTGGATATGTCCTTATTAATGAGCTTGGTTAAGTGATGGAGGAAGCACAAAAATCTTAGTGGAGGGTTGACATAACATTAGCGGTCTTATATAACTATCAGGTTAGCGTTGATGAAGAAATTCGTGCTAAAGGGTGAAAATACACAATAAATTAGTGGAGAAGAAAAATCAGTTGCTTTGTTCTGTAACAGTTGGAAGCATATTTTTTAAATGGAGTAATAAGTTAATGAAAACCATAATTCAATCAAGAGCCAGAATATTCCATAGCTTACATGGGAGAAAAATATAAGGTGATTAACATAAGCTATTTAAACAATATGGATTTCTCTAAGACTGTGTGACGCTTTTGTTTGTATTCCTTCAACAAATGGACATTTCCTAACTCTAATCAATACTGTGATAGTCAAAATTTTTAATTTTTAAAATTTAATGTTAATACTAAAGTTACTTGCCATAGTATATGAAAATGGTTTCTATTAAAATAATAAATGAATATGGATTTATGGAGAAAAAGAGACTTTTTAAATCAAAGACAAATTTGTCACACAAATTGATCTTGAGGGTATGTTTAAGTGCCTTATTTGTTAATGGAAGAATTAGCAACTAGATTATAGAATGTACTATTTTCAAGTAAATTTACTTCTATTTGTCTTATGTAATCTATACAAATATTCCTATGTAAATATACACATATTAGCATAAGTAGCTAAGCTTCTAAGTATAAATATTGCTTTACATTGGGCAGCTAAAAAGAATTCTTAACCATGAAGTTGACACCTGAGAACACCATCTCAAAAATTTCAGGAAATTGGTGACTCAGCCTGTAAACCCCCAGCACTTCAGGAGGCCGTGACAAGTGGATTGCCTGAGCCCGGACAACGTGGTGAGACCTCATCTCTACAATAAATCAAAAATTAGCCCGGCATAGTAGCATATGCCTGTAGTTCTGGCTACATGGAAGGCTAAAGCAAAAGGATCACCGGAGTTCAGCAAGTTGACACTGGGGTGGCAGTAATGTGCCACTGCACTCCAGCCTCGGCGACAGAGGGAGACTCCAACTAAAGAAAAAAGGATACAGGAACTAATGATAAATAAATTTATTTGTAAATATAGACATAGCAAGCCCCAAAATTTTGTCTCAAACAGTTGTCCCTAATCTCAGAATGTTATCCATCATTTCTTTAGGTTTGTTGCAAATTTGCCATGTCATCTTTGTTCTTGTTGAATCATGAAAAAAATGATTTATTTATAGTAAGTATATTTTAGTAGAAATTATTTGTCCTAATTTTTCCAAGTGGCTATTTAAACTTTGGTATACTTAGCAGGTCTTTTGACGTTTTTCTTGGAATACACTTTACAAGCAGTTAATTATTCTTAATTATGCCTCCTTTATACAGCTTGCCTTTTCTTTTGTAATGTACACTAATCAGCATCACATTTATATTCTATATTGATTTAATTTTCACTTCACAATCCGAATAAATACTATGATGGCAGGACATTAACTGTTTTCTTCTTTGCTGTATCCTTAGTGCATAAAACAGAGCAAGGTACATAACACCCTTCAAAAAGTATTTGTTGAGAAAATGATTGGATAAATATATATTATAGTTACAGTATTGCCATTGATGAATTGCCTTGTTATTTTATTACTCCTCTATTAATGATTACCTGAGTTACTCTGTTTTTTCCAGGATTATGAAGCCAATGTCTCAATATTATCATTCTTGGTTAGTGGAGATGATGGTTATCTTTATAACTCTCACTTCACTTCCTGTTGATTACTACCTTTAATTCAGTTAATTAGACATATACCAAATGGGTCAGGTTGACTACAAAATGAAATGTCCACCCCCCACATTAATGATATTCCATGTACTGTGGTTGTAAACTATTAGCAAAATTTCATAGGTTTAGTGATTCAAGGGTGTGTAAATTGGCATTCAAGAGACAACAAAATATCTGGTGATACTTTTGAAAGAGAAGCTTTGAAGTCTTTTGGGAGCAAACTTTCTTTGACTCCCTCTCCAGTAACAGACAAGAGAGTATAACTCTGAGAGCCATTTTGTGATCCCAAGACTTTAACCTCAAGTAAAAGATGACAGTAATGTCAGCAGAGGACAGAGATGGAAATAACTGGGCTGAAACTTCTGAATGAGTCAAACAGTTTGATAGAGTTTTTCTTTTTCCACTACTCCAAAATTACAAGTTAAAATTTGATCCCCAATGTTGGAGGAGGGGGCCCGTGGGAGAGGTTTTGGTCATGAGCTAAATCCTTAAGAATGACTTGGTGCAATACTTTGGTAATGAGCTCTACTAGCTCTTAATAAAGTTGGTAGTTAAAAAGTACCTGGCACCTTCTTTTTCTCTCTCTCTTGCCTGTTTTCAGGCCTGGTGATCTGTACAAACTGATGTCCCTTGACACACTAGCATGAGTAGAAGATGCCTGAAGCACTTACCAGAATAAGATGCTGGTGCCATTTTTCTTGTATGCCTCAAAACCAAGTCAAATAGGCCTCTGTTGAGCACATATTAAGTCTTAGTATTTCTTTATAACAACACAAAATGGACTAAGATTACCAACCTTAAAGTCCTCTGTTCTTCTAAGCTTCCATCTGAGAATTTTTAACAATGCTATGAATTGGATATTTTGTTTCATCCTTTCTTAGTAAGAACACTCAAACACCTAGGCATAAAGGGAACATATCTCAAAATAGTAAGAGCCATCTATGGTAAACCCATAGCCTACATAGTGCTACACAGACAGAAATTGGGAGTATTTCCCCTGAAAACCATAACAAGACAGATTGCCCACTCTCACCCCTCCTGTTAAACATAGTGTTGGAAGTACTAGCTAGAGCAATCAGACAACAGAAGGAAATGAGGGGAAACCAAATAGGAAAAGAAGAAGTCAAGTTATCCCTCTTTGCTGACTGTATGATTCTACACCTCAAAAATCCATCAGAATCTGTCAAAAATTTCCTTGCAATGATAAAGGACTTTGGCAAGGTATAAGGGTTAAAAATAAATGTGCAAAAGACAGTCATGTTCTTCAAACAGGTAGAGAAATATGTCAAAAGCACAATCCCATTCATAATAGCCATGCAAATAAATGAAATACCTCAGCACCTTCCTAACTATAGATGTTGGGATCCGGCCATAGAGGCCCACTAAGCTTTAGGGATCAGGAAGGGCCATTGACCCCGAGACCACTAGGATGCATTTGGGAGCTATTGACCCCATTTCCTCCCCCTTTCTACTCATCACTAACCAGATTAAGCTCCTGTGAGCTCAAAACATAAAAACTCTGAGACCGGGATGAACACAAGCTAACTTTAGAAGCTCATTGCTCCCATTCTTCCACAGACTGCAGTTTTGGCTTTCACACAACTTATAATTCAAACTCGGGTCACATCTAAGAGCCTTAGTATTGGTCACAGGCTTCTGTGTCATGATCTTAGGATTTATTGAAGGTGTAAATTGTAGAGTATAGTTTTAGAAGACAGCCATTTTGTTGAAAGAATGCGGCTGGTTACTTGCAGGTAGCCCACTGTGAACTTTGGACTGGGCCACATTCCAAACATTCTGGAATGGGCCACTTTTGTTTGTAAAGTAAATACTTAAGCTTCTATACAATTGTTTAACTTGGCATAAATCAATCAGTTTAGGATGAAAAAGGTTTATAGAATATATCAGT
>JAPVLO010004527.1:0-12030 GCA_027257055.1 Cephalopachus bancanus | reverse complement strand
AGCCCACTGAGCACAGTCCTGGGAGAAGTTTCGCGGAGATTCCTGGTGCGGGCTCACGGAGAGAGTCGCTACAGGCCTCCGAGCATTTGCAGACATACACACACACTCACAGTCACCCACACACACAGACACGCACAGACACACACACACACACACACACACACACACACACACACACACGGATAGGGGCGAACCCTCTCCCACAGAATGAGAAAGTGCAAGAGCATGGTGAGCAAGCAGTGGCTGGGGAAGGAAGTTGTCATCTCTGGCGCCATAGGCTGCTGCCAGGAGAGCAGTGGAGCCTGCAGACAGGGTGGTTGCTGGGTTGGGGGAGCCACCTACCAGAAAGGCAGCGTCGACCCAGGTGTGATCGTTCTTCACCTTGTCTTTCATTTGTGCATCTCACTGATGCTTCTGATGACGACCTGCGAATTCCAGGGGTTGCTTTGGGTTCCACCGGGGTCCAATGACCCAGTGACTCTGTGTCCGCACTCCGTTTTCGGAGGTGGGGTGAGGGCATGAGTGTTGTCGCCATTGGGCTGGAGGAAACAACCGGGCAGTGGAGTGGAGCTGGTTGGGGCAGCAGCAGAATGGGATCCCTGGCCACCACTCAGACAGCTCAGGAGATGCTGAGCTCGGCCCCCCTCACAATACAATTTAAGATAACGGAAAATGGACGGCCGCGAGTAAAATCGGGCGCGCAAACTCCCCGCTGACCTTTGCCCCGGCCACGCTCTGAACTGTCAAGAGACATTTCACATCACCCTCCAATGCCGCCTCCTCCCCTAAATGCATGGGATCCTGTCCACCCAGTGCAGGCGGGGCCTGCTGTTTTCCTCTGTCCTGCCTTGGCTGAAGAGCGCAGACACGGAGGCATTTGTAACTTGTGCTCGAGCCCACGTGACAACTCAACCCCTCTGTACTGTACACTCACATTCACACACTCGCACACACACTCAAACTACTCTGCTCAGCTGGACTCTCAGAACCCTGCTGAGGCTGGGATGGGTGGCATCCCAGTGTATTTTTGAAAGGGCACTCAGCCAGCCTCTTCTGATGCACAACCAATAATGGACATGCAACTTTACACAATGTTGGCCACTTGCCAAACCTTAAATTAATGTAAGACCAAAGAGCCATGACCATAGAAAAATGCAGTGCCGTACCCTATCACTAATTATTTTGAAATTGGGTGGAATCATTCTGAAGAATAAAGCATTACACGTATGCAAATAGCTGAACAGCTGATCCTTACGTCTTTTTAATATTACAATTTCCAGGTTTGGAATTCATGAAAGTTAGACTACTGTCCTTATTAACAAACTGTGAAAAAAATGGTGTTAAGACTGAAAGATTTTCTGTTACCTCTCCAGCTTCTTACATCTCTAGTGATCGTTTAGGTCCATAATTTTATTGTTAAGCAACGAAGAAAACGTCACTGTGACCCACACTTCCATTATGTTTATTTGAGTTGAGTATCTAAAAACAAAACGTTCACCCCTGCTGCATTATTCATCTAAGTTACTTCCTGAATGTAATAGTAATATGTCAATAGTACTCTGGGTTTTTTCAATACATTGTGTCATTTGATCCTCAAAACAACAGATAAATGAATACCTTTCCCTCAACTGCAGAAATGAGACACTGTAGCTTAAAAACATGACAATGCGTTCAAGGTATATTGCTAAATCTGTTTGAAGAACTCTGCTGGTCTATAGACCCTAATCTCATGTTGTTGATATTTTGCCACTCTGCCTGCTTAAAATAAATATTCATGTCTAAGAAATGAGCACTTACTTCTAATGAAAAGTCAAAATGATATTCACAGCATAATTATTTGCTATTCCGTTTACTATTTTATATCCACTGACACTTTAACACGTACACTTTGGCACAATTACCTGGGATAAAACAACTCTAACCAAATTGAAAAATTACTATAACTACTCTGCCAATACGTGTAGTTCAAATGAAAAAAACTGGGCTACCATTGATTCTTTGGGGTTGATGATATCTTCTGTGTTTTTTCCTATCAAATGAAATTTAAAACAGGAAAATTAAACTGTTGACAAAAAGAGGCTGCCTTAAAAATTTCAAATTATATCAATAGAGATATATCGTGATTAGATAAAAATATGAGATCACATGAAAGTTAGTACTTTCAAGATTATTAATATATACTGAAGGACTACAGAGCTGCGTTTAAATTCCCTCAGAAATCCGAACTACACAAAGACAGTGCACAGAGTTATTGACAAAATTCGATGGTGGAGGAGTGGGAAGGACGTGGTAATTGCTACCTCCAGGTCTCCTGAGCAGCAGAGACTGGAGGAAAGAGGCATCAAGTGTTTTCACCCTGAAGACCCACTGCCAAGCCCACTGAGCACAGTCCTGGGAGAAGTTTCGCGGAGATTCCTGGTGCGGGCTCACGGAGAGAGTCGCTACAGGCCTCCGAGCAGGAGTGGAAGGACGTGGTAATTCTACCTCCAGGTCTCTGAGCAGCAGAGACTGGAGGAAAGAGCATCAAGTGTTTTCACCCGAACCCACGCCAAGCCCACTGAGCACAGTCCTGGGAGAAGTCGCGGAGATTCCTGGTGCGGGCTCACGAGAGAGTCGCTACAGGCCTCCGGCATTTGCAGACATACACACACACTCACAGTCACCCACACACACAACACGCACAACACACACACACACACACACACACACACACACACACACACACGGATAGGGGCGAACCCTCTCCCACAGAATGAGAAAGTGCAAGAGCATGGTGAGCAAGCAGTGGCTGGGGAAGGAAGTTGTCATCTCTGGCGCCATAGGCTGCTGCCAGGAGAGCAGTGGAGCTGCAGACAGGTGGTTGCTGGGTTGGGGAGCCACCACCAGAAAGGCAGCGTCGACCCAGGTGTGATCGTTCTTCACCTTTCTTCATTTGTGCATCTCACTGATGCTTCTGATGACGACCTGGCGAATTCCAGGGGTTGCTTTGGTTCACCGGGGTCAATGACCCAGTGACTTGTGTCCACTCCGTTTTCGGAGGTGGGGTGAGGCATGAGTGTTGTCGCCATTGGGCTGGAGGAAACAACCGGGCAGTGAGTGGAGCTGGTTGGGGCAGCAGCAATGATCCCTGGCACCACTCAGACAGCTAGGAGATGCTGAGCTCGGCCCCCCTCACAATACAATTTAAGATAACGGAAAATGGACGCCGCGAGTAAAATCGGGCGCAAACTCCCCGCTGACCTTTGCCGGCCACGCTCTGAACTGTCAAGAGACATTTCACATCACCCTCCAATGCCGCCCCTCCCTAAATGCATGGGATCCTGTCCACCCGTGCAGGCGGCCTGCTGTTTTCCTCTGTCCTGCCTTGGCTGAAGAGCGCAGACACGGAGGCATTTGTAACTGTGCTCGAGCCCACGTGACAACTCAACCTCTGTACTGTACACTCACATTCACACACTCGCACCACACTCAAACTACTCTGCTCAGCTGGACTCTCAGAACCCTGCTGAGGCTGGATGGGTGGCATCCCAGTGTATTTTTGAAAGGCACTCAGCCAGCCTCTTCTGATGCACAACCATAATGGACATGCAACTTTACACATGTTGGCCACTTGCCAACCTTAAATTATGTAAGACCAAAGAGCCATGACCATAGAAAAATGCAGTGCCGTACCTATCACTAATTATTGAAATGGGTGGAATCATTTGAAGAATAAAGCATTACACGTATGCAAATAGCTGAACAGCTGATCCTTACGTCTTTTTAATATTACAATTTCCAGTTTGGAATTCATGAAAGTTAGACTACTGTCCTTATTAACAAACTGTAAAAAAAATGGTGTTAAGACTGAAGATTTTCTGTTACCTTCCAGCTTCTTACATCTCTAGTGATCGTTTAGGTCATAATTTATTGTTAAGCAACGAAGAAAACGTCACTGTGACCCACACTTCCATTATGTTTATTTGAGTTGAGTATCTAAAAACAAAAAGTTCACCCCTGCTGCATTATTCATCTAAGTTCTTCCTGAATGTAATAGTAATATGTCAATAGTACTCTGGGTTTTTCAATACATTGTGCATTTGATCCTCAAAACAACAGATAAATGAATACCTTTCCCTCAACTGCAGAAATGAGACACTGTAGCTTAAAAACATGACAATGCGTTCAAGGATATTGCTAAATCTGTTTGAAGAACTCTGCTGGTCTATAGACCCTAATCTCATGTTGTTGATATTTGCCACTCTGCCTGCTTAAAATAAATATTCATGTCTAAGAAATGAGCACTTACTTCTAATGAAAAGTCAAATGATATTCAAGCATAATTATTTGCTATTCCGTTTACTATTTTATATCCACTGACACTTTAACACGTACACTTTGGCACAATTACCTGGGATAAAACAACTCTAACCAAATTGAAAAATTATAAATACTCTGCAATACGTGTAGTTCAAATGAAAACTGGGCTACCATTGATTCTTTGGGTTGATGATATCTTCTGTTTTTTTCCTATCAAATGAAATTTAAAACAGGAAAATTAAACTGTTGACAAAAGGGCTGCCTAAAAATTTCAAATTAATCAATAGAGATATATCGTGATTAGATAAAAATATGAGATCACATGAAGTTAGTACTTTAGATTATTAAATATACTGAAGGACTACAGAGCTGCGTTAAATTCCTCAAATCCGAACTACACAAAGACAGTGCACAGAGTTATTGACAAAATTCGATGGTGGAGGAGTGGGAAGGACGTGGTAATTGCTACCTCCAGGTCCCTGAGCAGCAGAGACTGAGAAAGAGGCATCAAGTGTTTTCACCCTGAAGACCCACTGCCAAGCCACTGAGCACAGTCCTGGGAGAAGTTTCGCGGAGATTCCTGGTGCGGGCCACGAGAGAGTCGCTACAGGCCTCCGAGCATTGCAGACATACACACACACTCACAGTCACCCCACACACAGACACGCACAACACACCACACACACACACACACACACACACACACACGATAGGGCGAACCCTCTCCACAGAATGAAAAGTGCAAGAGCATGGTGAGCAAGCAGTGGCTGGGGAAGGGTTGTCATCTCTGGCGCCATAGGCTGCTGCCAGGAGAGCAGTGGAGCCTGCGACAGTGGTTGCTGGGTTGGGGGAGCCACCTACCAGAAAGCAGCGTCGACCCAGTGTGATCGTTCTTCACCTTGTCTTTCATTGTGCATCTCACTGATGCTTCTGATGACGACCTGGCGAATTCCAGGGTTGCTTTGGTTCCACCGGGTCCAATGACCCAGTGACTCTGTGTCCGCACTCCGTTTTCGGAGGTGGGGTGAGGGCATGAGTGTTGTCGCCATTGGCTGGAGAAACAACCGGGCAGTGGAGTGGAGCTGGTTGGGGAGCAGCAGAATGGATCCCTGGCCACCACTCAGACAGTCAGGAGATGCTGAGCTCGGCCCCCTCACAATACAATTTAAATAACGGAAAATGGACGGCCGCGAGTAAAATCGGGCGCCAAACTCCCCGCTGACCTTTGCCCGCCACGCTCTGAACTGTCAAGAGACATTTCACATCACCCTCCAATGCCGCCTCCTCCCCTAAATGCATGGGATCCTGTCCACCCGTGCAGGCGGGCCTGCTGTTTTCCTCTGTCCTGCCTTGGCTGAAGAGCGCAGACCGGAGCATTTGTAACTTTGCTCGAGCCCACGTGACAACTCAACCCCTCTGTACTGTACACTCACATTCACACACTCGCACCACACTCAAACTACTCTGCTCAGCTGGACTCTCAGAACCCTGCTGAGCTGGGATGGTGGCATCCCAGTGTATTTTGAAAGGCACTCAGCCAGCCTCTTCTGATGACAACCAATAATGGACATGCAACTTTACACAATGTTGGCCACTTGCCAAACCTAAATTAATGTAAGACCAAAGAGCCATGACCTAGAAAAATGCAGTGCCGTACCCTATCACTAATTATTTTGAAATTGGGTGAATCATCTGAAGAATAACATTACACTATGCAATAGCTGAACAGCTGATCCTTACGTCTTTTAATATTACAATTTCCAGGTTTGGAATTCATGAAAGTTAGACTACTGTCTTATTAACAAACTGTGAAAAAAATGGTGTTAAGACTGAAAGATTTTCTGTTACCCTCCAGCTTCTTACATCTCTAGTGATCGTTTAGGTCCATAATTTTATTGTTAAGCAACGAAGAAAACGTCACTGTGACCCACACTTCCATTATGTTTATTTGAGTTGAGTATCTAAAAACAAAAAGTTCACCCTGCTGCATTATTCATCTAAGTTACTTCCTGAATGTAATATAATATGTCAATAGTACTCTGTTTTCAATACATTGTGTCATTTGATCCTCAAACAACAGATAAATGAATACCTTTCCCTCAACTGCAGAAATGAGACACTGTAGCTTAAAAACATGACATGCTTCAAGTATATTGCTAAATCTGTTTGAAGAACTCTGCGGTCTATAGACCCTAATCTCATGTTGTTGATTTTTGCCACTCTGCCTGCTTAAAATAAATATTCATGTCTAAGAAATGAGCACTTACTTCTAATGAAAATCAAAATGATATTCACAGCATAATTATTTGCTATTCCGTTTACTATTTTATATCCACTGACACTTTAACACGTACACTTTGGCACAATTACCTGGGATAAAACAACTCTAACCAAATTGAAAAATTACTATAACTACTCTGCCAATACGTGTAGTTCAAATGAAAAAAACTGGGCACCATTGATTCTTTGGGTTGATGATATCTTCTGTGTTTTTCCTATCAAATGAAATTTAAAACAGGAAAATTAAACTGTTGACAAAAAGGCTGCCTTAAAAATTTCAAATTATATCAATAGAGATATATCTGATTAGATAAAAATATGAGATCACATGAAAGTTAGTACTTTAGATTATTAATATATACTGAAGGACTACAGAGCTGCGTTTAAATTCCCTCAGAAATCCGAACTACACAAAACAGTGCACAGAGTTATTGACAAATCGATGGTGGAGAGTGGGAAGGACGTGGTAATTGCTACCTCCAGGTCTCCTGAGCAGCAGAGACTGAGGAAAGAGGCATCAAGTGTTTCACCCTGAAGACCCACTGCCAAGCCCACTGAGCACAGTCCTGGGAGAAGTTTCGCGGAGATTCCTGGTGCGGGCTCACGGAGAGAGTCGCTACAGGCCTCCGAGCATTTGCAGACATACACACACACCACAGTCACCCAACACACAGACACGCACAGACACACACACACACACACACACACACACACACACACACGGATAGGGGCGAACCCTCTCCCACAGAATGAAAAGTGCAAGAGCATGGTGAGCAAGCAGTGGCTGGGAAGGAAGTTGTCATCTCTGGCCATAGGCTGCTGCCAGAGAGCAGTGGAGCCTGCAGACAGGGTGGTGCTGGTTGGGGGAGCCACCTACCAGAAAGGCAGCGTCGACCCAGTGTGATCGTTCTTCACCTTGTCTTTCATGTGCATCTCACTGATGCTTCTGATGACGACCTGGCGAATTCCAGGTTGCTTTGGGTTCCACCGGGTCCAATGACCCAGTGACTCTGTGTCCGCACTCCGTTTTCGGAGGTGGGGTGAGGGCATGAGTGTTGTCGCCATTGGGCTGGAGGAAACAACCGGGCAGTGGAGTGGAGCTGGTTGGGGAGCAGCAGAATGGGATCCCTGGCCACCACTCAGACAGTCAGGAGATGCTGAGCTCGGCCCCCCTCACAATACAATTTAAGATAACGGAAAATGGACGCCGCGAGTAATCGGCGCGCAAACTCCCGCTGACCTTTGCCCCGGCCACGCTCTGAACTGTCAAGAGACATTTCACATCACCCTCCAATGCCGCCTCCTCCCTAAATGCATGATCCTGTCCACCCGTGCAGGCGGGCCTGCTGTTTTCCTCTGTCTGCCTTGGCTGAAGAGCGCAGACACGGAGGCATTTGTAACTTTGCTCGAGCCCACGTGACAACTCAACCTCTGTACTGTACACTCACATTCACACACTCGCACCACACTCAAACTACTCTGTCAGCTGGACTCTCAGAACCCTGCTGAGGCTGGATGGGTGGCATCCCAGTGTATTTTTGAAAGGGCACTCAGCCAGCCTCTCTGATGACAACCATAAGGACATGCAACTTTACACAATGTTGGCCACTTGCCAAACCTTAAATTATGTAAGACCAAAGAGCCATGACCATAGAAAATGCAGTGCCGTACCCTATCACTAATTATTTTGAAATTGGTGGAATCATTCTGAAGAATAAAGCATTACACGTATGCAAATAGCTGAACAGCTGATCCTTACGTCTTTTTAATATTACAATTTCCAGGTTTGGAATTCATGAAAGTTAGACTACTGTCCTTATTAACAAACTGTAAAAAAAATGGTGTTAAGACTGAAAGATTTTCTGTTACCTCTCCACTTCTTACATCTCTAGTGATCGTTTAGGTCCATAATTTTATTGTTAAGCAACGAAGAAAACGTCACTGTGACCCACATTCATATGTTTATTTGAGTTGAGTATCTAAAAACAAATTCACCCCTGCTGCATTTTCATCTAATTACTTCTGAATGTAATAGTAATTGTCAATAGTACTCTGGGTTTTCAATACATTGTGTCATTTGATCCTCAAAACAACAGATAAATGAATACCTTTCCCTCAACTGCAGAATGAGACACTGTAGCTTAAAAACATGACAATGCGTTCAAGGATATTGCTAAATCTGTTTGAAGAACTCTGCTGGTCTATAGACCCAATCTCATGTTGTTGATATTTTGCCACTCTGCCTGCTTAAAATAAATATTCAGTCTAAGAAATGAGCACTTATTCTAATGAAAAGTCAAAATGATATTCACAGCATATTATTTGCTATTCCGTTTACTATTTTATATCCACTGACACTTTAACACGTACACTTTGCACAATTACCTGGATAAAACAACTCTAACCAAATTGAAAAATTACTATAACTACTCTGCCAATGTGTAGTTCAAATGAAAAAAACTGGGCTACCATTGATTCTTTGGTTGATGAATCTTCTGTGTTTTTTCCTATCAATGAAATTTAAAACAGGAAAATTAAACTGTTGACAAAAAGAGGCTGCCTTAAAAATTTCAAATTATATCAATAGAGATATATCGTGATTAGATAAAATATGAGATCACATGAAAGTTAGTACTTTAAGATTATTAATATATACTGAAGGACTACAGAGCTGCGTTTAAATTCCCTCAGAAATCCGAACTACACAAAGACAGTGCACAGAGTTATTGAAAAATTCGATGTGGAGAGTGGGAAGGAGTGGTAATTGCTACCTCCAGGTCTTTTTTTTTTTTGGTGCAGCTCACAAATCGCTCAGCTCCGACATTCAGAAAACACAGACACTCACAGCACCCACACACACAGACACACACACACACACACACACACACGGATAGGCAACCCTCTCCCACACAACACAGGAAGGGGCGAACCCTCACGATGGGGAAGGAAGTTGCATCTGGCGCCATAGGCTGGGCCAGGAAGTTGTCACCTGCGCCAGGGTGGTTGCTGGGTTGGTGGAGCCCCTCCCAGAAAGGGTTCGGGTGGGCTCACACGTCGTCTTCAGTTTGTGCATCTCACTGATGCTTCTGTGCATCTGGCAAATTCCAGGTGCTTTGGGATCACCTGGGCCAATGCCCCAGTGGTTCTTTGTTCCACCCGGTTTTCAGGCCGGTGACTCTGTGCCAGACTGTTTTCATTGGGGGGAGGAACAACGGGTGTGGATTGGGCTGGTTGGGACAGCAGAATGGGACCCTGGCCCCGGGCACCCAGGAGAATGGGCTCCCGGCCCCCCTCACAATCAATTTAAGATAAGGAAAGGCCCCCCTCAGAAACAATGACGCAAACTCCCGCTGTCAATTCCCGGCCGCTCTGAATTTCCAGGACCTTTCCCCCCCGCTCCAATGTCAAGACCATTTCAACATGGATCCTCCAAACCCTGCAGGCGGGGCCTGCTGTTTCCCTTTGTCCCCCCTTGGGCTGAAGGCGCGGACACGGCATTTGTAACTTGTGACGAGCCCACGGACATTAACCCCTTGTTGTCCCCTCACGTGCACAACTCAACACACTCAATACTCTCTCAGTAACTCTCGAACCCTGCAACTCTGCTGGGTGGCCCCTCAGTTACTTTTGAAGGGCCTCAGCCAGGGTCATCCCATGTAATTTTAATGGACACCAATTTACACAATGTTCCCACTACCAAACTTGAATTAATTTAAGACCACAGGCCATGACCTTAAATTAATGCAGGCCAACCCATGCCCAAATTATTTTGAAATGGTGGAATCATTAATTTGAAATTGGAGCATTCACGTAAAAATAAAAGCTTACCACGTCTTTTTAATATTACAATTTCCAGGTTTGTATTCATAAATTAGATTTCGTTTGAAAATTGAAAAAACTGGCTTAAACAAAACTGTTACCTCTCCATTGTTACATTTTAAGTTTTCTTTTAGGTCTCATTTCTTACAACCTAGAAGAAACGTTTGGTGACCCACACTTTTATGTTTAAGTTGAATCTAAAAACAAAAAGTTGACCCATGCTGCATTATTTATCTAAGTTAGTTCTAGAAAAAAAGTTATGTAAATTAGTACTCTGGGTTTTCCAATGTAATAGTAATTTGTTCAAAACTAGGATTTTGAATACATTTCCCTTAACCCAAAATGAACAGTAAATAAATAACATCAAGCTTCAAGGAATTTTGGGAACACTGTTTAAGAACCTCTGGTCTATGCCGTTAATCTATTTTAAATATTTTGCCACTCTCCCGGGTTTAAATAACAAATTCATGTCTATATTTTGCCACTTACTTCTAATAAAATTCAAATGTTTTCACAGCATAATTATTTCAAATTGTTTAAAAAATTTTATATTCACTGATAATTTAATGTATCCTTTGGCACAATTACCTGGATAAAACAACTTTAACCAAATAAACAAATTAGATAATTACCTGGAAAATACGTGAAATCCAAATAAAAAAATACTGGGCTACCTTAAATTCTGGGTTAATGAAAAAAACTGTGTTTTCCATCAAATATTTGAAGGGAAAATTTTTTGCCTAAAAGTGCCTTAAAAAGTAAATTATATCTGTTGACAATATGTTCTTAAAAATATGAGATCACATGAAAGTTATACTTGATTATTAATATATATGAAGGACTAAATTTGGGTTTAAATTCCTAAATATCCGAACTACAAAAAGCTCCCTAAAGTTCCTCAAAATTCGAGTAAAAGGGGAAGGACGGGTTTAAATTGAAAAACCCCCGATGGTGGAGGAGCAGAGACTGGAGGAAATGGCATCAAGTGTTTCACCTGAAGACCCACTGCCAAGCCCACTGAGCACAGTCCTGGAAGTTTCGCGGAGATTCCTGGTGCGGGCTCACGGAGAGAGTCGCTACAGGCCTCCGAGCATTTGCAGACATACACACACACTCACAGTCACCCACACACACAGACACGCACAGACACACCACACACAACACACACACACACACACAAAAACACACACAAAGGATAGGGGGGAACCCTCTCCCACAGAATGAGAAAGTGCAAGAGCATGGTGAGCAAGCAGTGGCTGGGGAAGGAAGTTGTCATCTCTGGCGCCATAGGCTGCTGCCAGGAGAGCAGTGGAGCCTGCAGACAGGGTGGTTGCTGGGTTGGGGGAGCCACCTACCAGAAAGGCAGCGTCGACCCAGGTGTGATCGTTCTTCACCTTGTCTTTCATTTGTGCATCTCACTGATGCTTCTGATGACGACCTGGCGAATTCCAGGGTTGCTTTGGGTTCCACCGGGTCCAATGACCCAGTGACTCTGTGTCCGCACTCCGTTTTCGGAGGTGGGGTGAGGGCATGAGTGTTGTCGCCATTGGGCTGGAGAAACAACCGGGCATGGGGTGGAGCTGGTTGGGGGAGCAGCAGAATGGGATCCCCGGCCACCACTCAGACAGCTCA
>JAPVLO010004526.1:0-14959 GCA_027257055.1 Cephalopachus bancanus | reverse complement strand
TCTCCTTTCGGTTGAGATCTGCGACGCGTGCGATGGTAATATAGCAGAGAAAGATGTGCTTCACTCTTCTGAGGCTCTTATATAGTCGAAATAGGGACTTTCCAGCGGCATTGTAATGTTTGCTTTCTTTTTCGAACTGTGGGTTTGACAGTGTGCTCTTTTGTCCAAGTGAAAATATGGAGGCTGGCTTTTTTCCTATTATGGGTTTGTTTTGTGAGCTTTGAGCCTCAGGCAATGTTTTGCTTTAGTTTCCTATAGACGTAGTGCAATGTTTTGCCTTTTTTAGTTCAATTTCCTGGTTAGCTTATAAGATTTGCCTACACTTACGGAAATTCGTATTGAGTGAGGATTAACATTCTAGTGTCTTTTATGGAACTATGTTTCTCAATGTTTTATAAGTATTGCAATAAGTATTGCATCGTTCCCTGTAAAATAAGACATCCATATTTGGTGAAGCTTTTTTGATTTTGCATTTTTTATTAGATCAAACAAGTGCTTTGATGTTTGATGTAGACAAAAGTAGGAATATTTTTAGTGTATAAACATTCTATCAGATTCTCTTAGTCAAGCAAGCGGAATCGATTTTGTGGAGATGGCTCTAAAGAAGAATGAGACTTTTAAGAAGATTTTGGGAGATCTTAATTTGATTATGGCAGCCTATTTTTCTGGGCGACTTAGCGATTTCGTCGCTGAAAATGAAGGGAAACAAATTAAGTTATGATGGCCAAAAAATAAAAATTTTTGGTTTTGTGCCCTTTTAATAATTTGCCGTTGGAAACAAAATCCTTGGAAGAATACATTGAGCTTTGTACGTATTTTCTTCTTTTTTTAACGATTCAGAGAGATTCACTCATTCGCTTATTTCTATTCTTTTCTTAAATAGGGTTGGAGATGTTGTGCTGTCATGAATCACTACCTGTGTTAGGATATGTGACACATCGTGGTGTGGAGGTCGAAGATGATGAGCCGCGACTGTTAATCCTGATTGGAGAAGATGAACGATTTTATTGCAGTGATTTGATTGAGGAATCGTTGTACATAGTTGGAGAGACTACTGTAGCATTTGCTTCATTAGGATTGCATCGAGTTGACTCTATTTATCATTACCCTGATGTATCCTATTTAGTGGAGATGGATGATGTTCTGATCAGTTTGATTAATAACCAATATAATTTGTGGATATTTTCACAGATTGTGCAGGCAAATAGTGGAAGAAAGTATACATTAAAACTCAATAGAGAATGTATGGATAGTTTGTTTGTTTTGTTTTTGACACGAAGGGAAGAATTTGCTAACAAGACAGAATGGACCTTTTTGACTGAGGTTTATGAGAATATGCCTTATTACTGTCATGTCATCGGAAGTATTGGGGAAAATGCGATCTATTCAAAAAATATGTTTTGGATGATAGATTTAAATGGAACGATATTTGGTATTGATACTATTGGTTTGGGTCTTGGGTCTTGTGTTAAAATTGCTGAGAATTTCCAAGTATTTTTAAGACAAAGAGTGGTGAGGGGGTATAGGCATTATAAATTTTTCAGCAGATCAATCAATAATTTGTCTGAGATTGGTCCGTTATGTCCACATAATCAACCAATACCCATCACCAATGAGGAAAGTCCCTTTTATGATTCCACTGACGAGGAGTAGCAATCTGATTGGCCAACATAAAAACTTCTGTTGTCTGTTTTTGTATTTAGAGCAAGTGTAGAGCATTTTTCAAACTGTTTTACGGCTTTATTTAAAAATTAGACTTTTATCGTCTTGTAACAAGATAACATGGCAGATACATATAGGTATAAAGAGCCATGTTCTACTGCATCACTTATTTCACTCTCTAGATTGATGACTAAAAATGAACAAATTTTCTTGAAATATATGTTCGGTTTAGATATGCAAACTACTTATAGATATATTTTTACTGCACTTTCTTCTGTAATTACGGTTTCAAAAGATGTTGTTGTTGAAGCACTTTTTGTGTTAAGAAGATGGTATGAAATAAAATTTTTTTTCAATTTGGATGTTAGTGATTTACAGGATTGTCACACAGTCTCAACTTTTAGCAACATTCCAATTAAAAGGTAATGAGTTTTATTATGAGACTTTGTTTAATTTCTAAAGATTTAAGTTAACTATTTTTTTCTGTTTCTAGGAAAATTCTTTGTGTTTTATTCATGTTAACGACTAAAGAAGAAAAACAACTGTTTCTGAACATTATTTATGCGGTATGTAGATTTAATAAAGCCATGACTGATGAAGAAATTTGTAACAATGGGTACTCATTTTTCCCCTTTCAGTTTTTAGAAAAGAAACACTTGAGACTGGAGGACGATGAAGAAACGAATGCACTTTTATTTTTCAATTATATGGAAGAATTGCAATTATCAATTTCTGTTTTAATGGATTTGATTAAAAAAATGAAAAATATTGAAGCAATTAAAGCAACTCAGTTATTGCTGGCATATGATGATCTTTCAAAATATGAAAAATAAAATTAATTAAGATTTGCACCTCTCATCATTTGTATCATGTTGAATATTCATCGTCGCAGTGGATTGGCGGGATTTGTTCTGGTGCTTTGCATCCTAGGTGTTGTGATGTGTCTGGGTTCGGATAAAGCTCTTCTCATGGATGGTTGTCTGTTAGGAAGTGTATTGGGGACGCTAGTGACGGTTAATATTGAATTGACACTGTAGCCTGTTAGTGGGGATTCAGGAGGGAAAGAATAATCAAAACTCGAATTACTTTCTTTGTCGAGTGCCGATATGAAATTATCAATAGTATTTTGGTACCGAGATGAATTTGTAGATCCATTTTCTGCTGGCAGGGTTAAAGGAAGTAGAACTAACGAATTCTGGGTGACTTTGGAGAGTAGATGAAACTGTACGTCCTATCCCTGATGACTCTGTTTCTTCATCTACTTCGAAAAATTCTTCATCAGAACGATCGCTTGAACGATTATCATCTGAATCTTGTCCAATAGTACTTCTATGGGATGAAATTGATTCTGGAGGTGTATTAATAGGTGATAATCCTTGATCTTGTCTTCTTTTTTGTTCTATGTGAAATGCAATTCTATGTATAGGTATTCCAAGTCTATTGGCTATTGCTCCTAAGAGAAAAGCAATAATATTTTCCAGTTCTCGTTCCCTGACTTGTATATCTTTTTGTGTTACGTCAACTATTTCATCAGATGTCAGAGGAATTAGTGTGAAATCTTTATAGATGTTTTCTATGCTGGGAAGTTTATAAAAATCGTCTTCTAGTAAGATGTTGTCTACTCTTGCACGATCAACTTGTATAGGTGGTATTTCTTCATCTGTTTCTTCATCAGATGATGGGTGTCTTTGAACTAATCTCAAAGGATCTCTTTCTGGTTGTATGTTCTGTAATAATTTTTCATATTCAATGAATTGGCTTTTTAGAAGAGTGGGCATTATGTACAATTGGGATTTTATTAAAGAAGCTGCTATGTCAAGAAACTTGTCTAGAATCAGTTTAAAATGGTGAATTAAGGAAGGAGGCATAATTTCTGGCTCTTGATTGATATTTGTAATTAGTGCACCAGCGTCAAGTACTTGCTCTTGGAGATCAGGGAATTGGAAGTTTGCGAGTGTAATAGGTTCCATTATGTTATTAATTTCAAGTTTGATAAGTTTTTCTAGTCTTTTTATTTCTTTTTTGCAGTTAAATATCATATTCCAAGTAAAAGTTAAGAATAATAGATCATTACCAAAGTCTAACAAATTACAATGGGCTTTGGTGTTGAATAAAAGATCAGGAGTTCTTTCGACACCAAGTGTAAGATCTTTTAGATTTGCAGCATATAAATTTAAACCTTCTAATTGTCAAATCGTGGCAATTTTATCAAGTAATTGAATGTTTGTAATTTTTGTGCTTCGTTGTCGATAGTTGTTTGATCGTGTCCAGGTAGTAACGAAGACCTAATAATACGACTTATAACTCGAATAAAAGGAATGAATTTTGAATCTGGAAGACCGTTTTCATGAAATGAGAAGACCAATGTCATATAATTTGAGAAATTTTGCCCCGTACAAAATTGATGCATCTTTTGGTCAAATTATCTTTTTACGTGGTCTTCCGTTAGCAATGATTTCATTATATTGATCACGACTCTAGTTTGATGCATGCCAGTCACGTACTTATTTATATGTACTGCGATATTAAAAATGGGAATTAAAACTTCTTTTGCTCATGCATATTTGAATTTCAAAATCAAAGTGAGAATCGAGTTGATGGTCTGAGTGTTCATTGGAATCACACTGTTTGCTAACATTATCGTCTTCAATGAGTCAGGGATTAAGACTTCTTTTAACATATTCACATAATGTGTCGGTAAAAGATCTGGTATGAAATTCAAGTTTGAATCTTGTACAAATGTTGGAGACCATTTTGTGCATCCATTTTGTTTAGAAGTGAAGTGCGCGGAATAACAGATCTTAAATAATTCACAATGTTTTATCTGTTTAATTATCTTTGAATGGAGACAATGTTTTTAAATCACCTTTATCGTAGAACATAAAATCCGGGGTAATGGAGATTGTTTGCATTCCTCGGTTGATACATTCAAAGTTCGGTAGGCATATAGGAGAATGGGAAGTATGTTGTGTATAGTAATGGTCGTTATATATATCTTCAGGTTTTGCTTGTATAGATGTGGGTTGCATAGAAAGGTGGCCGGAAATCATTGGATCATGTGCTGTCATTAACAGACTTTGTGAAGGATTCTTCTGTAAATGAAGAACAAAACAGGAAAAAAGTGTTTGAAACCCATCGCTTTATTTTTTACTGTAATTTTTACATGTTTGAAGTAGAACATTCTGGCTTAAACAGATTTAAGCTTATGCCTGAAGTCAGTTTCGGTAAATGCATACACAAAT
Organism: Cephalopachus bancanus; assembly: GCA_027257055.1. Classification (NCBI taxonomy): domain Eukaryota; kingdom Metazoa; phylum Chordata; class Mammalia; order Primates; family Tarsiidae; genus Cephalopachus; species Cephalopachus bancanus. The sequence goes on along the minus strand of JAPVLO010004526.1, from coordinate 10,055 downwards.
GGATTTGCAAACCAATGTAGTTTAGGCAGTATTTTGAGCAATGAGCCTGTGGCAATTATCCAAGTAGTCCATGAACAAGAACTATTAAATGTGAACAGAAGATAAAGTCCTCTCAACTGAGATGTAACAAACGGTAATTTTATTACTAGAAAAACAAAGAGCAACAATGTTACATAAGAAAGAGTTTTTTTTGTATTTCGTTGTTATCTTCTTTTATTGCATTGTAAAATGCAACATAAAAGAAAGTGAAGATAACAGTTGGAATTATTCCCCATATTATGCATAAAATCACATTCATTGTGGCAAATAATACAATTTTTTGTCAGATTTATAAAAAGTATGCACTGATTATCCTTTACCTGTGCGAGTGTTATGATAGGAGCGCAGCATATCAATGACGATATACCAACTAAAGAAACGGTTACGAGTGGTGATTTATTATTTTCTTGTGTTGCACTTGTTTTCCGATGCAAAGTCTTGTATCTATGAGTTGCAATTATTGCTAGCATTGTATAGTTAAAAGTGCTTGCAGCATAATAGATTACAATCAGACATTTACAGGAATTGATTTTCATTGCAACGTTGAAGTGCTTATTAATAGACTTAACTAACAGACTTATTAGACAAAGAAAGTCATTGAGAAACAAACAAAATATGTACAGAGCTTTTTTTGTCTGCAGCATTCTGTGGAAAAGTATGATAGTTATTATTAGTAGATATAAAGGTATGGTTATCATTAAGATGATAATGTCAACCAAAGCTTCTAATTGGTGCATTATTAGTATGTAATTTGATTCAGGACAAGATGAATACCTTTCTAGGTCTTGTAGCTACGGAATAAAAAATTTTAATTAGCTGTGTGTTCATTTTTAGATAATATAATAGCATGTTTTAGTGGATACTTACAGAATCCTGAGATGATGTTATGATTACTGTTTCCATTTCTGCAATGTAATGAGATGTAAGAAAGACACTATTAAAGTCCCGAAAACAACACTTTGTATGATACACAAGAAAACATGATCATTCATCTTTTTGCTTGGTTATCTAGAGAAAAAATTCAAAAAATACTCAACTTTTTAGAAAGGATAGATCAGTTGGATGATATAGATGAGAAGTTGGATGAGAAGCCATCCGAGAATACTTAACTCTTGTATCATCAAAACTAACAATGTCTTAGATGGTTTAAAAACAATCTATAATTATATGATTTTATGGATTAATTATCATCTAGTTTTGTCGAGACTAAAACCTGATTGTGATGGAATTTGGACTGATTTACAACGTCTTCAGACTCTTTTACAAGCTCACGTTAAATGTAAGGGATATGATTTTTCAGAATATCCAAACATAATGCTGCCGTTGATCATGGAAAAATTTGAAAGTCAATTTAAAGCAATTCATCATGATCTACTTAAATTAGGAAATTTAACAAGATGCGGCAAGACAATTGTTACAGAGCTCGAATTCGTTAATTTGCCTTCTGAAGAATTAACATTATTGAGGAACAATTTAGAGAGGGTGTGACAAAATATGCTCTCGTACAGGGTTAATGATCCTTGGAAAGAAAATGGTTAGAATGTGACTTTGATTAATAACTTTTTATATCTTGGTAGTCTTTTTCTAATGATTGAAAGTTCGTGGAAAATGTTGATAGACCTGGCAATTGCAAAAATCAATAATTACAAAGAATTTATTATAAAATGTTTGCAAGAAAATGGTGATTTTGACTCCTTCTATTCTCAAAAAATTTTGACATCAATGCCGATTGAGCACATTCATGTTGCTAAGTTTGCTGCTCTTCTGGAAAGTGAAAAGGAAATACTTATACCTTCCATTGGTAATTTATCTTTAGATCCTCACTCCGGAGCTTTATCTTTTGACATTCATGAAAACAGCTGGAAGCCAACATCTATATTGCCCATAGATTATAAACACGTTTTTGTAGATAATGCAAAAAATACAATAGAAGATTATTTTATGAACAGAAGAGTCAGTCTAAGTCATCCTGTGAATGATTCTCTTAGTTCTGATTTAAGAAATACTCCTAAAAAAAGGAACGTGAAAAAAAATATTTTGCAAACACAATCTTCTAGATTCATGGGTGATTCGTATTTCAATAAAGCTTCTCAACCAAAAAACTCCTTTTTGGAATACGATGAAATTGGAAGGGTTTCTAACGAGAAACTGATTTATAGTTGCCCGCTTTAGCTTTAGAGGATCAAATTCAATCTAAAGATTTGGATTTTCAAGAAAGTAAAGAATTTAATACAGATTCTCCTCGATTTGAATTGGAATATGTACCATTTTCTAGAGATTTGAGTATGATGACTAGAAAGTTGAATGATTTACGTTTTTCTCAAGGATATGAAAAAGAAAATGCACATACCTCTGGTCGAAAAAATGTAGAAGTGGGTGTATATACAGGAGAATCTGCATCTGACGATCTAATCTATAGGAAGAAGATTGATCCATCAATATCAGAAAGTATTTTAAAGGAATTTGATCCTGTAGGGTATAGTAAGTCTAAGAGTAAGTGGCAACGTGATGATTCCGAATTGAAAAATTATGTACAACCAGAATCTAGATCTTTGAATAAGAATCAAGCAGGGGATAATTCGGTTCCTAAATCTGAAGACGGTAAAGACTTACAGCATCAGCCGAAAAGAAACTTCAAGCCTTGGAGAGAATTTGACGATGAGGCTGATGAAGAGAATGACATTGAGAATGGTCTAGAAAGTCATGCTACTTGGAATATTTATAGAGAAACAAACAATGAACATTCCGATGCTGATGACTTGGAAAATGATCAAAAGAGTGACGTAGGTTTTAGCGATGTGTTAAAAGATGGAAAAGTGGCATTTCTAAAAAAAACAAAGCTCAAACTTAGAGGACACAAAAATTTGTCAGATACATTGAATCATAGAGACATCGGTGTAGATCTTTCAAAACATTTAGATGACAAAAAGACTTATGGGATAGAAGGTACAGCCACAGATGATGAAAAGGCTTCTAATAAGAGAGAAGATGAAGAAAATAAGAAAAAATCAGTACCTTTGCAAACCGAAGATTTATTCTTGAAGCCTAGTTTAGGAGAAAAAGTCTCTAAATTGTTATCTAATTTTACAGACTTGATTAACTTAGGAGAAAAGGGTATAAAAGAAACGTTTGGTGAGGCCAAGTTAGTAGACATCGAAAATGATGCCAGTTTATTTGAAAACCAAATTTCAGTGAAGCCAATAAATCAAGGATTCAATGACGACAATTTAAGATACCTCTTAGAAGATATTGATCCACCAGTACAAGGAAAACCTGTGAGCCCAGATTTTAACATGGAGAGATTTAATAGATTGTTCAATAAAGCGCATGTGACACAATTTCCTACAACATCTCCGTTTCAGCTTCCGAATGCAGAATTAGAAAATGAATCCCATAAATCGGCATCTGAATCTAGCCAAACGGATCAAGCACGATTCTCAGTACGTCCTAGTGAAGATGTTAAAATAGGTTCTGTGTCCCAAGTCGAGACAATGACAGAAAATGAGAAAAGAAACGGGGATGAGCTAGATGTTGTCGCGCAATTGGTTTCTAGAATGAAGCTAGAGAATGAAGAATCTGCGAAAGATTTATAAGAATAGTCGGAGATTTTTTTTTTTCAGTTTAATTGTTTTGTAAAACGTCATAGTGAATAAAATTTTCTTGAGGTAATTGCATGTTTCCGACATATGTTTTATTTTGCAATGTCCTAGCTTTAGCGAAGGTGCGATTTGTTATATATGTTTCTGTGGACATTTTGCCAACATAAAAAAGTGTAGCAATTATTGTTCCTCGTGGCAGCACAAGATCCGCAAAAGAGGAGCGTAAAACTATTTGTAATGAGGTATTTTGTTTCCATGGTGCAACTTCTGTTTCAAACAAACCTTCCGTGCGAACCCCTGCTATTAGCATTTCTTTTTCTTTCTTGGTGGAGTAGGTTATGGGCAGAGAGACGACGCAACTTTTTCTATCTGAAAATTTGATGTCATAAGGAGTGTGGACTTTTACTTCTCATAGGTTTGGATTATGTAGAACTTTAAGTGAGTGGCTAAACATTTCATCGCTAAAAAAAAGTTTTGGATTTGCTGAGAAAAAAAGTGCTTCTTCAGTACCATCATAGGTTAATATCTCAAATTGCACAATTAAATATCTAGGCAAAAGAACAGGATTTGGTGATGTTACAGTTTGATCGTTACAGATCGGGGCTAAGTTTCCCATAATGCACTGATCTTCATTTATCAGTATCATTTTTTCAATGTTAATAGAGTATTCGTTGTTTCTAATATTAAATTTAGAGTTGTTAAAGCAGCGCAATACAGTATTCTTTGTAAAGTTCGGATATGGCCAAGAACCGACAAATTGAGCTTTATATATTCCCGGTGATTCGGGCCTCTCAACGGGCGTAAACTGTTTAAACCATGTTAGATTTTCTATAATTCCTAAAAACAAATTCCCATGCTGACGTAAAACTTGTATTCTGCCATCAGATAAAATGTAGTCGTGTGTAATTGCATTGCGTGGTATGATTGGAAAGTTAATGAAACTAGGTGGACAGTTGTGTGGTTGAAAGGGGAACATTGTTAAGTTTACCATAATCCCCATTAAAGCATATGTTTCAGAAAGAAAGCTGGGATATGTAAAACTCCCAGTAATCCAACCTCCTTTTGTAACAGTTGGATTTATCGCTATTTCACTTAGCCCGTCAGCGGCAACTAAAAAGTATAATTCCTTGGCTATAAATAATCTAGGTAAAGTGAGACTTGTCCAACTAAAGATGGAATTATCAATGGTTGTTTGCTGTCCACAATCAATTAAGAGAACCTGGAGAGTTATTGTCCCATCTTTCAATGTTATTGAGCCATTTGGCGATATCAAACATTTTTGATATTGGTCAATGATATCATGAAAGATGCAGTCATAATTTTCAAATCGTTTTCTTTGTCGTGGATGACATGAGTAAGGAGAAGATATATATTTGTAACCCATGTCAATTTTTTTTTTATTATCGTCTTCTGTTCGTTCTGGCGGTAGATCAGTAATTTCTTTTTCTGGAGAAGTGCCTGTAGCCATTACTCTGAGAAAAGACAGTATATAAAAGCGTGCTTTTTAAAAAAGTAAAAGAACTTTCAATATGCCTTTTCGAAATCTCCTTCAATCAATCACTAGTTTTTTTGTAAGATTAAATAGTACAAAACCGAAGTTCAAAAAAATTCCGATGGATGTAAATGATATGCAGCTGACAGAAATAGAATTTTTTCATCGGGAAAACAAATTAAATTATGAAACTGAATTTAGAGAAATTATTAAGTTCGAAAAAAAATCCACAAACCTTTAAATGTAAATCTTGTTCTGATCTCGATTCTGAAAGAAATTTTTTTTTTTTTCTTGAGTTGGAGTCTCACTCTGTCACCCAGACTGGAGTGCAGTGGCCGCTCCTGGCCACCGCAGCCTCGACCTGCTGGGCTCCGGCGATCCTTCCGCCTCAGCCTTCCAGTAGCCGGAATTACAGGCATGCGCTACCACGCCCAGCTGATTTTTTGATTTATTGTAAAGATGAGGTCTCGCTGCCCAGGCGGGTCTCGAACCCGCGGGCTCAGGCAATCCACTCACCTCAGCCTCCCAAAGGCGCGGGATTACAGGCTGAGCCACCGAGCCCGTCTCTGAAAGAAATTTTTATTTATATTATGATGTTAGTAGTTCTTCATATGACAGTGACTCTGAAATTCCTAATACTACTGTTTAATTGTTATGTATTTTTCATTTTCTTGTTTCCTGTCATGTGATCATTGCATCTTCATTCTGATTAGGGAACTGACATGCTAATAAAAGGACTTTTTAGCACTCTGTTTGTTTCGTTCTGCCATTTTGAGCAAAGATGTCGGATGTTCGAAAACTTTCTGTGAGTTTCACGCATGAAGACGTAATTTTAGAGCTCCAAGACATTTGCTTGAGAGTCGGTTTTGAAGCCTTGTTCGACTTTGTAAATAGATTTACAGGATGGTGTTTGCTTTTAAAGTGGCCTGTAAATACTTGGTTGCACTTTGCCAGGAAAGAAGATATTGCTGGATTTACAGATCAAGATTTCGAGGGTCTTAATTGGTCGTATCAAGGCTTTTTTGAAGAGATGTTCCCTATAGGAACGGTTCAAAGTTGTCATCGTGAAATTCTCATTTTATTGGGTATATCTAAAAGAATTTTCTGCTTTGATTTGAAATCTGATATTTTGTATTTTGTCTGTAAAGATATTGAACATTTGCTATCTTATGGTATTACTGGAACAAATGTGATCACTGTAGAATTCGACTGTGGAAATTGTGCTGATCCAACAGTTCATGATTCAAAATTGGAATTAACAAAGACTCTTATTGGATTGCATGTTCTGGATCCTGTTCCATTGGTTGCAAGATTACCAGATCCTGAGAAACAAGATTATCGTTGCAAGCGTTCTCAATTTCTGAAAGCTCTTAATGAACTTGACGAGCTTGCTCGCTGTAATTCATTATCAGATGTAAGAAGATACGTCTTATTAAACAGTGGTCACGACTTAAAAATCGGTTTTCCTATCTATCAAAGTTTGTCACTTGGGAATGAAGAAACTGGATTTATTCCAGGCCAATCTGCATGGAGACATTTTCTCAGAGAGCAAAAATTACATGAACCTGTTGAAGTTATCGGATTTCTTAATGAGAGTGAAAAAAACTTGTTGTCAGACCTATTCTTTGTATTGGAGCCTCTGAGGCAATTTACTACTTTCATTGGATTGATAGATAGTTATGGCAATTAGCTGAATGTCTAATGACTTTTGCAAGAATAGGTTTTTCAAGATTCTGTGGTGATTATGGCTATGAAAGGATCGGGAAAGTCTTTAAACGTTTTGGACGTCTGTCTACAATAGGAGTTTCTTATACTCCACCAACCCAGAACGATCTTAGTAAGTTCATACAGTTTAGGATAATTCTTGACTTTCTTTGTTCCAGACTAATGCTAACAGAAATAACATTATTTTTTTGTTTGCCAGGAATTATTCCATCGCTGGCTGGAAAGCCGAACGGACTTCTATTTCCTTTGCCTCCTTTCAATATGTTCTCTTTGATTTCGGCATATGAAGATGGTTTAGAGATTGAAGAAGGTGGTGCGCAGTATCGTTTGGCTTGGCCTCCTGATTTCTTAGTGGCAATGGGAGAATTTCATCACTTCAACGCCCAGCGATCATTACTTACTTATGACCGGAGTCGGCTTCTTGGAAATGACGATTTTTTAGCAGCGATCGAGTATGCCCATCCTGCTTTCAGGGCCCCGAATCCCGATTTTGATCCTTTTCTTTTTTATTGTTCTTCTGAAAAAATTATTGCTTTGGATACTGTCTTGGATGAACTTTACATAGTCGCTGAGTCTGTTGCTCAATTCAGTCTCATTGGACTTCGTAATTTTGCTCCACTTGCTGAAGCTGAACTAGATGAGGAGACAGAAAAAAGTTGGTTTGGAGATGCTGTGTGTTTTAATCAAGAGCTAATTTTAATGCAATTTTTCATGAAGGGCCTTAAAAAATATGTGAGCAAACATTGTGGTGAAAAAATATGGATCCATGCTTTTAGAGAGTATGGCCTGTCTTTTTGCACTGCTAGAGATCTGCATCATATTCATGGGAGGGGAATTTTAGAAAAAATTGTGCATTCTGATTGTCTCATAATTGGCACAGCTGCTAAAGGGCGGATGGAACCAAATTGTAGAACTGTGATAATGCTTGGTCAAAATTGACATGTGTATATGTTCAATGAAAACAAAATTAACAAAGTAGCTACATCTCTCAGAATATTCATACGTAGAGGTTTTGAAGATTTCCACCTTAGAGAGCAAAATTCATCTAATTGGCACGATGATACTTTTTACTACCTGAGTGACACTGAGATTGAAAACTTGGACAGAATTCTGAATGGAGAAAGCCCGTGTATTAGAAAAAAACCTAGACATTGCTATCTACGAGCAGACAGGCAAGTATAATTTTTGCATGATGTTTACTTTTTTTCCCAGAGTACAAGTTATTTCCATATCACTGAACTGTTTTTCTTTTTTCCTTTAGACTTTCCAGGAATCCTAATAAGATTGTTTATGCTGTTGAAAAAACGGAATATGGTGATGTTCCACATTTCATCCTGAAACATCTGAAAGATTTCAAACCTCCGAAAGGATTTGCCACATATAAACATGTAATCCCTTTGTGTCCAAGTAGAATAAAACGTGGTAGGCAAGGATCAGCTGCTGGTAGATTTAATATAAAAGGTTTAACTGTGTTATCTGATAGTGTAATTTGGAATATTCTAATAGATCTTGAATATGGAATATATAAATACCCTTCCAGTTATATACGTGCAGGTAAGTTGGTCAAAATTTTGAAAAACTTGAAATTTATGGAAAATTTTGATTCTCAATGGGAATGCGTTTCCAAGTTAGCAATTATAGGTTTTCATTCCGGTGCATCACTTTATAATTATTGTGTAAAGCATTCTGTTTCATACTGGTGTAGGTATATCAGTGATTATATTGGTTTGTTAATGTTTAAGCTTGAAGGTAGGTTAAATATGCTTTCTAGTACATGTAAGAAAGATCTTGGTGGATTAGAGATGCAGGACATTTTTAAACTGTTTGTTGATTTACAAGATAGATGCCTTTTCATCAATAGCCAATCCTTTTTTGAGAAGATGGAATCCAGAATGTTAGAAATGTATGTATTACTATGTGGTCGCTCTTCTTGTCTTGAGCTTTTATTCTGTTATAAACAAATTGGAATGTGTAGGAAAAATGTCTTCATGAATGTAGAAGTAAAATTATGTCCACAGATGGGTATGGTTAGGGTACCTGTATTAGGGCATCTGGCATATGACCACTATGATACGCTTCTGAATTCTATTGTTACTGATCTGGGTTTGAGCTTAATTGAAGGGCAGTTGGAAACATGTAATATGCCAATTTCTGTTAGCTGTGAAGTTGTTCCTGAAAAGTGCTAATTTTAGCTTATTGACAAATATAGTTTTTTGATATTTGTTGGGAATTCCTTGTATAAAGTGTTGCTTAAAGAAGGAGAAATATATCAGGAATATTATCTTGAGCAACTTTCTCTGTTAGTGCAAGCTATGGAGAGCGAAGTGAAACGATGATCCAATGACTGTCTTAAAAATCAGGATGGGATATATTCGTTAATGCGTGCAAAAAGATTGTTGCGTGGAGCTTGCAGCAAAAAAGACTTTATCGCTAAGTGCATTGAAGCCATAAAAATTGGATTTTACATTCCTACATACAAAGATTTTGATGAGAGTGCTTTTTTCGATGATTTCTTTTTACATCATCTTCATTTCAAACGATGCCATTCTTCCACCGCTTATAATGTTATTGCAGCTAAAAATCTTATTCCGGGATTTTTCATTGAACTCCAGAGAAAAAAGTTTTCTAGATGTTTTAACGTCGTGTGCAACAGAGATTTCTGACGAAATTTTAACTAATGTGAAAGATGTTGATGGTACTGTGGCTTTGTATTTTAGTGGACTAAAATGCTTTGAATCCAGTAACAGGGCTGGTTTCCATACTAGTCCAGAACGAGATGTTAGATCTGTTGGTTATAACCTGGGATCTGTTCAACAGCTTCGGGATGATCTCTTTTATTTCACAGTTAATACATCTCAAAAGTCGGCGCTTAAAATGAATGATGATTCTGACGATAGTCTTTGAATCCCAAATTTGTTAATTTTAAAGTGTATTTAAATGTATTTTTTTAATAAATGAATAAATCATGGATTTCTTGGAACATGACATCTTTAAAGGCCCAGTGCGTGATGCGGTCGTTTACACTATTCCAAATCATCCATACGTATCACTCACTTTTGATAATTGCCGGGAGTTGGATATTTGAATACATGATATTACTGACGACATGATTACAGACAGTGGCTGTTTAACAAGTGAAGATTTATTTTTTACTAAGGGTTTGACGTATCAGTCCGATGCGTTACTTTGGGGTTTTTTGG
>JAPVLO010004525.1:0-14778 GCA_027257055.1 Cephalopachus bancanus | reverse complement strand
CATTGAGGTATGTAGCACTTTTTCTAGGACTGTTTGCAAACCTAATTGTTGGACCTCATATGCTATCTCATACATGTGCAAGTATAAAGCAACATGGTCAAATCCTAAACACACTACACAAAATTTTTTAAAAAGACAAAATTAAACATAAAACATAATAATTTCCTAAACCTGAAAATGTATGCATATAAAGCCAACACATTTCTAAGAATACATGTAAAACAGACACATACTGGGTGTAATAGAATGATTGTGGAAAGGTATGAAAGAGCTAAATCATCTGTGTTGTAACGGAAAGTTAATGGATTACTTAAATTGATACATCAAGAATAGAAGTAGCATAGAAATAGAGGAGTAAATACCAGAAGACAAAGCTAAATGAATTGCTTCTAGGAAGTGGGACTTAGGGGTGAGGAGGTATAAAGCAAGAAACTGTTGTTTTTCATTATGAGCTTTTTAGTACTGTTTGATTTTTTTCAACTGTAGGCATGCATTACCTCAATAAGAATAAAATTTAGAAATAAAAGTAATAAAAGTCAAAGCTAAATAAATAGCCCTAAGGGCAAAGATATGGAAAATAATGTATTAAGATTTTGAATTTCAAATCCAAGGGAGCTTTTTAAGAGCATATATATTTAAATTTCCCTCTAGGAAAATTACATTACCACAGTAATAAGTGAGACTATTCTTTCCCTCATATCCTCATAACATTAGGAATTAACTTTTTAAAAAGTCTTCATGGTAGGTTTTTGAAGAATGACAGGGAATGTTTGTTTCTCAAAAACATATTTATGACACTACCTCAAATACACACACACACACACAGAGCAGGCTCAGCTAAATAATTCTGAGGGGTCACTACAAAATGAAAATGCAGGGCCCCTTTTTCAAAATTTTGAAGAATTTCAAGGTAGCACCAGCAGTGTATTAAACCAAGTGTGGAACCCTTCTAAGCACAGGGCCCTGGTCAACAAGTCACATGTCCATGAAGCCAACCCTGACCATACATAGATATTCTATTATTGAATATCTGGAGTTAAAGAACCTAAGAATTTTCATTTTTACTAAGAACCTCGGGTGTCTTTAATTAGGGTGCCCAGAAAATATACTTTGAGAACACTCCACAAGGGCCAGAGAGTCACTGAGGGACAGCTACTGACAATAAAAACAAAGTTTAGCTGGACAGCTACTGACAATAAAAACAAAGTTTAGCTGGACTGGAAAAATTAACAGAAGAGCACTTTCCAGTCTCACTTCACCAGTGACATTAGATGAAGCAGTCAGATTGTATACCAAAAGACAAGAACATGTGTGGTTTCACAGATAGAAAGTCTGGACTGAGGTTTGGTACATCAGCTTTGGTTATCAAAGAGAGTTACTTGCCAGCAAGAGTAAGACAGGACCTCAGTTCTTATGCCTGGAATGAGACAAAACAGGTCACTGGAACAGAAAGTCAGAGAAGGGAGAATGCATCAAATAATTTATTATTTAATTAAGCCATTATTTCCTGAGGTTTTCTGATAGAGAGTCCTTCTCCAAGGAGTTAACAATTCAATGAGTGACTTAAACAAATAAATTGATATTGATAAATGTTTATAATAGAGTCGTGCCTAAGATATACCATAGGAGCAGAGCAAAAGCATAGCAAAAAAAAAAAAAAACAGAGTGGAGAAGAAAGAGAAGGAGGGGTCTCTCAAAGGAAGAGTAGGAGTCACAGAGCAAAAAACAGTAAGAAGAAAATTCGCAATAAACAAATGATAGAACAAAAGTGAAAAAGTGTGTTGGACTGAAGGAGCAATGAGAAGTTCAATACTCTGGATGCAGTTTAAGGTGGGGTATCAAAGACAAAAGGCCAGATCGGGGCAACATAAAAATGGGCTACCAAATTAAGGGCACCATACAAGCAACCAACCTTATAGAACCCAAATGTGGAGAAAGGCAAAGAAATCTCATTGCAAAACACAGTTGATCCTTCTTACCTCAGGCTCAGATGGGTCTCATAACCCACAGTATGGCCAAGACTCTTGGTAGGAAAGTAAAGTCCATCTTAGGGAAGTAAAGTCAATAGAAAATCACAGAAACAAAGAACAGAGTTCCATATGTTCTCACTCATAAGATGACCTTGAATAATTATAATGCTATAAGAAAGCGATTGACAGTAATGGGAACCTGTTAGGGGGATGGGAATGGCAGTTGAGGGAAACTGCTAGGGGAGGGAGGGGCATACGTCATTAACAGGGGTACCTGCATGATCGATCTTTGTATACCTAACCCTGAATTGTACCCAACATCTTTACAATAACAACTTGGCGAGACCTCATCTCTACAATAAATCAAAAATCAGCCGGGCGTGGTAGCGCACCCCTGTAGTTCCAGCTACTTGGAAGGCTGAGGCGGAAGGATCGCCGGAGCCCAGCAGGTCGAGGCTGTGGACCTAGGAGCGTGCAACTGCACTCCAGTCTGGGCGACAGAGTGAGACTCCAACTCAAAAAAAATTAAATTAAATTAAATTAAAAAAAAAAGAAAAGTGAAACTGAACAAGAAGGAAAGACTGAGAGTTTTTCCCTTCTAAATTTTACTTTTCATCCCACATAGTTTATTTGAACAAAGAGTAATTCATGAATCAGACAACACTGAAAACCAGAAAGGTTTAGAGAGCTACTCCCCAGCAGTGTGAGCAGTGGGCTTTTATAGGCTGAAAATGGAAGCAAGGCACAGAAATCACTTGATTTACTACATCTAGGCATTTGTCTTATTTGAGTATGGTTAGCTGGAAGGTCGCTAGTTAGATCATCAATCAGCTAGTTGGCCTGTCTGTGGTTGACCGAAGTTTATTTCAAAATCAATCAGTTTACGAGGAAAGCCTCTAAGTTAAGTTTCGGTGTGCTTGTGCAGGAGTTCCAGGTACAGAAACAATCCCAGACAAATGGGCTTCTGCTTATCTTGCTTCAATACATATCAGAACTTTAGCCCATAGACTGACATCCATGTAAACGTGCCATCCAGCAGCCATGCTGGGATGTACTTTTGAACCCTGCCTGGAACAGAACCTGGAGTTCTGGTGTCTAAAACAGCACAAATGCACCTCTGGATAAAAGCATAAAAATACAAACTTCCATATTCTTCCCCTGAAAATTCTGGATGTCCTGTAGGCAAGTTTGGTTTGGGGGTTGGGGGGAGGTTGTTTTATTCTGCTTTATTTTTTCCAGTTGAATGTATTTTTATGTTCCATTTTCATAAATTACTTAAGGGATTACTTATCCATTACTGACACCTAAGAACTTTTTTTTTTTTTTTCAAAGACCTCAGGAGAAGTGGCCACAGGTTATTTCTACCACAGAGTCATTTACACATGAATCATATTTACAGAGGATCATCCTATACCACCTATTTGAATTTGTTTCTGTGCAAAACAAGATTCCCTCTAGGCCTAGAGTTTATGTATAAATATCTTGTTCCTTTGCAGCCTCAGATTTTTAGTTATCTCCTGCTCCTTTCGTTCCCCATTTTTTCTCTCTAAATGCATTGTCTTTGTGTACACATCATTTGCTGTCTTAATTCTTTGACAAATAGGAAAGTTTCCATCATCTTTCACTCTTACTGAGTTTTCTTCCCTGTGGTACTTTCAGTTTGTACCATCACATTGTTTCTGCTTATATTTTTGAGATTCTTTCTTAATATGTTATTGGTAAGATTCCTTAATGGCATCTTTTTTGTACAGATGCCTCTAGACTTCAGAGACAGAAAAGTTCAACATTGGGAGTGAGGATAGCTATAGCGGTTTAGATTGGGGAAGGGATGTGACTTGGTTAACCGATGCTATCATAAACCTGAGAATCATACTCATATACACTCTTAAAGTCACCTCCCAGCCAACTCCCAGCCAATTAGAGTATTAAAAGCCTGCGTCCAAGAAAGGACACCATTTGGGAAGCTCTAGCATGAGAGTCAAAGCTAAAAATAATGTGTCAAAACTGAAACATTACAGCAATCACTAAATAAAAAATGGCAAAAGTGGCTTTTTACTCTTCCATAAAAATATATGCACATAATGTCCTGACTCATAAACATGGAAGGCAGTGTAGTATTAAGTACTGAGAAATGTGGTTCTGATTGTTCATAGGAAAGTGATTGTATAATCTCATTTAGTCCTTGCACCTACCCTCTCACACAGAAACACTTACCAAGACACAGAAATAGGTAGCAAGCCTATTTTGTCCACACACCTGGGTTGAGACTTTCCTGATGGGGAAAGAAGGAACCAGGACAATATGAAACTGGTCTCACAAGTAAAGTTAGGCTATGAGGGGCACTAAAATGAGAAAAACAATGACAGAAGCAGAGGTTGTCACACAATTGGAATGTTTCCACTTTGATGATCATGCAAATTCTATAACTCTACCTTCATTTTTCTCTCTATATAAAGGAACTGAGACCCATAGCAATAAGTGACTTAGCCGAGGTCAGAAAGCTTGCCATTAGTAGCAAGCTTCAGATTGGCATGCCAGTGTTCTGACTACTGTTTACTCCACACTGCAGGATGACTTGAACTCCTTTTGAACAGTAAATTAGAATACTGAAAGCCTGCATCCAGGGAAGGACATCATTTGGGAAACTCTAGCATGGTGTGGAAAGCCTCGGGTAAAAACCGTGTGTCAAAACCCAGAGTAGAAACACAATTCAAAGGATCAATTCATAAGCAAGGACAATGAAGATGGAAATGAATTTAAAGTGAATCCAACTTTTCCAAACTACTGGAAGTCCTATCTCAGTCACTTAAATATGTGTTAATATCTGGGTCAAGAAGTTGAGTAGGGAATGGTCAAACTAGCCTCTTGGAGCTTCCTTTTCATATGGAAATTGAAAATAATAAACCTTACTGTGACTCACAGAGATAAGATACAACTCATTTAACAAACATTTCTGATCACTGGCTATAAGTTAAACAATATAGTAGCTGCTGGACATATGCAGTAAAGATACTATTTCTGCCCTTAGCAAATTTGTAGTTTAATACTATATATGTGAAAATGCTTTATAAAATGTAAGCTACCATACAAAATTATTAGAGTTACTATTGTTGCAATTATTACTAGGAAAATAGTGAAATAATTAATACTATCAAAAATTTTAGGATAAAAACTCACCTTGGGAGATAGGTTAGAGTTGCTGGTAGGAAAAGTAGATGAAGAATTTGGTGTTAAGCTAGAAGTGTTAAGCTAGAAGTGGCAAAGAGACTTACGACTGGAAATACGAAACATAATAGACAACTAGCAAATATATTTTAAATGAATGAATGAAATTAATTAATATATCAAATTGTTTAGGGAAATATTTATGATGAATTATGATATGCAAAATTATAGGTTGAGGAAGAAAACAAAATTTGAAATGTAGATTTTGGAGTCACAATGAAAAATAACATTTCCTTAGTACTTTTCATCTATGAAGATTGTCCTAATTGTTTACATAAATAAACTCATCTAATCCTAACTGGCATGTCATTATTGTCCTCATAACGCAAGTGAGGAGCTTGAAACAGAAAGAGGCTAAGAACTTGCCCACCACCAAACATGGCAGAGGCAAGATTTTAACCTTAGCAGTCCATCTCCAAGGTTCAAAAGCTTAGCTACCATATTGTGTTGTGTTTTCTTGTTGTTGCAACAAAGAAATGATAAGTGACTAAGATCAGATGACCTCATAGTGAAAGAAAGTAGAGGAAAAAAATGCAAAAGCCTATGCATATTCATAGCTATATGGAGAGAATAGGACCTAAATTGAAAAGACTAACAAAGTGGTATGGAAGACATGTAGAAGCCAGAATGTTTATCAATTAGAGGCTAACAGGAAAATAAATTTTACCCTGTGTATATGTAAAACAAAGAAATTAATACAGGACATTGGTTAAACAAGTGATAGAAGGGCTAAAAATCCCAACAGCCTACAAAGAGGCAACCTAGACGTTAACATCAAGAATCTGGTACTACCCTAAGTTGGAAGGAACAGAGAGAAAGTAACATCTTAGCTTCAGTTCCTTACTCCCTGTCACACCCCCTACTGCAGGCCAGAGCCTGAGATCAGAGCATATGTGTAAGTAGTTTATTTATGGGTGATTTCAAGAAACTGATGAGGTACAGGATAATGAAAGGAGGCTAGGATTAGGGTGAATCATTGAGGTCACTGTGTTGGGCAACTGAAGTTCATTCCCACACAGGATCCTTTTAGAAGCAGGTGAAAAACTCAGATTTCCACCTAAGGATTGAGTGGGAGAAGTATTTGTTCATCAGCTTTCATCTCTTATTTGTGGAGGGTCACCTTCAGGAGGCTGATGCCCTAATTTTCCTTCTTACACATAGTTACTTGCCAAGCAGATGTGAGATCAATATTAGGTTTCTATTTTGTTATTTAAATATTCAGTTGACTTGGGATAATTTATTAGGGAGAAAAATTTTTCCCACTGTTTTTCAATATCACATTGTCATAAGTAAAGTGTCCATATACTCTAAGTCTTTTTCTGGTCTCTACTCTGTTTCACAGGTCTTCTACCCATGTGTCAATATCACAATGTATTAATTGCTTTCCCTTTAAAATAAGTCTTGAAATCCAGTAGAGTAAACTTCCAACTTTCTTCTTTGAAATTGTATTAGTTATTCCTGGTCTTTTGCATTTCTTTGTAAGTTTTACAACTGACTTCTTAATTTCCACAAAATAAAATACTGAAATTTTTATTGATACTTCATTAAAACTGTAAATCAATTTGGGAATAGATGACAAAAGCTTTACATTTTGTATTTTAAAGAACTTCTTTTAAAAAACGAAGTTTATTAACCTTTAAAGAATCCCAAAGCAAAAAGACAGTAAACATAAAGAGGCACTTTATATAACAAGATATCCAAATGGCAAATAAACAGGTAAAAAATATGTTCAGCCTTAGTAGTGATCAGAGAAACCAAATTTAAATGACAGTGAACTATCACCACACATTTGCCAGAATAGTTAGAACTTAAAAAGCTGACAATATTGTGTTGGAAGGATGAGGAGTACCTGGAAGCCTTATACACTGATAGTAAAGGAGTAAAATGGCATATAACCATTTAGGAAAATTATGTGATAGTTTCTGCTTAACTTGAATATTATATACCACGACCCAGCAATTTTATTTCTAGGTATAATATAAAATACATACATATTTTCACCAAAAAAGTATACAATAATGTTTACAAAAAGTAATCATAATAATCAAATCGTGGAAACTTTATAAGTGTCCATTAACAGTAAAATGGATAGCTACCACCGTGGAGGCCCTCGGCACCCACCCCTCCGAGCTCCGGGCCCCCTCCCTGGCTAAAGTGCCCAGCCCCGCCTCAAGCCACTACCCCCATGGAGGCCCTCGGTGCCCACCCTTGGGAACTACAGGCTCCATCCCTGACTGAAGTGCCCCGCCCTGCCCCATGCCCGCGCCACCCACAGAGCTCCCGGCTCCCTCCTTGGCTACTGTGCCTAGCCCCGCCCCAAGCCTCCCCCTGCCCCCAGTCACCCTAAGCACTACGCTGACCAGCAATGCACAGCAGTGTCACACTCTGCCTCCCCCGACTTGCCCCTGACCACAGCAGGACCAGAAAACAACTGGAGCTGGAGACCAGGCAGGGACCTACATTGCCCCATGAGCTCCACCCAGCTCTGAGCAGCCTCCAGCTTGGGACCTAAAAACAAAGAAAGAAAAAGAGGCCCAAGCCACATGTGACACACCATCTACAGTACCCAGCAGTCTCACACTCTGCCTCCCCCAGTTGGACCTGGTGGCAGTAGAACCTGAGATCATCTGGAGCCCTGTGACCAGGCAGATACCTGCAGTGCCTCGCCCACGCAGCTCTGTCCAACCTTCAACTTGGGATCTAAGACCTCATGTTTGAATATCATAAGGAGGTTGGTCAGCTTGCGTGTCTGTATGAGTGTATGTCCTAGTTTGCTGTTGTTGCTGTTGTTTTGTTTGTTTGTTTGTTTGTTTTTGTTTTCTCTTACTCTTATCTGTCTTCAGGTCCATTTTCATTTATTAGCAGGTACCTTTGTCTGTTTTCCCTTTTACTCTCCTCTATCTCTACCTTCCCCCTCCCCGCCTCCCTGTTCCATTTCTTTCCCTTTTCTTACATCATTTTACTTTCAGGGAGCAAACCAATACCCCCACTTCATGAACAGATTACAAGGCAGTGGGAAATGGGATCCAACATATCCATACTGGGATACTGGGATCTGCAGATAAATTTTGAATCACAGCTCCCCCCTCAAATAAACCTCAAAACTGTAAAAGGTATAACCCCCAACCTACAGTCCAGCTTCAGAATTGAATAAAACCAGAGGATTCACATAAGGAAGAATAGGAGATTGAGCAGAAGTAAAAGCAACCCCACCACCCCTGAACAACAGATTTAAAGAAGACAGAGGAAAAAAAGGAAAAAGTGGGGAGGCAAATCTACACAAATGAAGAAAAACCAAAAAAAGAATATAGATCTCACACAGACCCCTGGGAGATCAGATATTTAGAAAACAGACTTTGGAATGCAAACAATGAAGATCTCCCAGAATGACTGGTCACATACTACAAACCCAGATATCAAGACATTAATAGAGAGAATAAAAAGACTTGAGGAGAGACAAGAGAAAAATAGGAAGGAGTTGATAATTGAGATAACAGCAATAAAGAATACTGTGTTTGAAATAAATAACAAACTAATAAGCATGGAAAACAGAATTAGCCAAGCAGAAGACAGAATCTCAGAACTTGAAGACCAAAATATAGAACTAAACCAAACTGTCAGAAAAATAGAAAAGAAGCTTAAAAAGACAGAACAAAACATTTAAGAGATGAACACTTACTTCAAGAGAATGAACCTAAGAGTAATTGGACTTCCTGAGGAAGAAGGAGAGAGAGAAAGACCACACTGGAACAAACATTCCATGAAATTATTCAGGAAAACTTCCCTCATCTCATCAATGATATCAATGATGCAAAAATTCAAACACAAGAGATTCAGGGAACCCCAGGAAGACAACAAACAAGAAGACCAACTCCTAAGCACATAATAATCCACCTAAACAAAGTAGGCATAAAAGAAAAAAATCCTAAAAGCAGCAAGAGAGAAAGGTCAGACTACCTAGCAGGGGAGACCAATCAGAATAGCAGCAGATTTATCTACAGAAACACTTCAGGCTAGGAGAGCTTGGAGTCCAATATTCAAAGTTCTCAAAGATAAACAACTTCAACCAAGAATAACCTACCCAGCCAAGCTAAGCTTAATCAGTGAGGAAGTATTAAAATCTTTCCCAGACTTCCAATCCCTAAGAACATATGCTGCTTCCAGACCACTCCTGTAAGAAACTCTTAAGAAAGTATTAAACACAGAAGAAAAGAACAACAATATTCTTCACAAGAGTACAGGAAAAAGATTGAAAACACACATGAACCAACCCAAAAAACCAAAGAAAGACAACAAAAACAAGTACAACAACAACTCTATAAGAACATCATGACAAAGATAAACCCTCACATTTCAATAATTAGCCTGAATGTGGATGGACTAAAAGTGCCACTGAAAAATCACAGAACGACAAAATTGATAAAATATCATGAGGAAACAATATATTGTCTCCAAGAGACTCATCTCACCAGAAAGGACACTCACAGACTCAAAGTAAGAGGATGGGAAACAAATTTTCAGGTGAACAGAACACAAAAGAAAGCTGGAGTTGCAATTTCAATCTCAGACAAAATACTCTCTAAGCTATCAAAAATCAAAAATTATGAAGAAGGTCACACGATAATGATAAACACGAGATAATGATAAATTCAATCCATCAATAAGAAATATCTATCCTAAACATATATGCACTTAATATAGGAGCGCCAATGTTCAAAAAGCAGCTTCTAGGCAACCTTAAAAAAAAAGATTGACTCTAACACTATCATAGCTGGGGACTTTAATATCCCACTCACAACCCTAGACAGATCATCAAGACAAAAAAATCAGCAAGGAGACCCAGAACCTCAATGAGACTCTTGAACAAATGGACTTAATTGATACCTACAGAACACTCCACCCAACGACCACAGAATATACATTCTGCTCATCACCACAGGGAACATACTCCAAGATCAATGACATCATTGGCCATAAATCAAACATAAACAAATTTCATAAGATTGAAATCTTGCCATGCACCTTTTCAGACCATAGTGGAATAAAAATAAATATCAATACCAACAAAATTTCCCCAAAGCCCAAAAAGACATGAACACTAAACAGCATGATGCTGAACAATGACTGGGTCAACACTGAAGTCAAACAAGAAATTGAAAGATTCCTGAAAACAAATGAAAATGAAGAAGCATCTTACCAAAACCTCTTGGATGCCATGAAATCAGTTCTAAGAAGGGAATTTATATCTCTATAAGCACACATCAAGAAAATGGAAAGATCACAAGTGGAGAGCCTAACAAATCACTTAAGGGAGCTGGAAAGAGATGACCACCAAAACCCTAACTATAGCAGAAGAATACAAATCACAAAAACAAGAGCCCAAATAAGGGATATAGAAGACATAGACCAATGGAACAGGATAGAGATTCCGGAAGCAAAGCCTCAATTCCTCAACCAACTCATCTTTGACGAAGCCTCCACCAACAACCACTGGGGAGAGGAGAACCTATTTAGAAAATGGTGCTGGGAAAACTGGCTGACACATGCTGAAGATTGAAATAGGACCCCTACCTATCACCATACACAAAAATTAACTCTAAATGGATCAAAGACCGAAACAAAAAACCTCAAACTATAAAAACCTTAGAAAACGCGGGAGACACCCTTATGGAAATTGGAACAGGGAACCAATTCCTATTCAGAACCCTAAAGGACAATACCTTAAGAAATAAGATAGACAAGTGGGACCTCATCAAACTGACAAGCTTCTGCAAAGCAAAAGAAACCATCAAGAGAGCAGGGAGACAGTCCACAGAATGGGAATAAATATTTGCCAACTGTATATCTGACAAAGGCCTAACATCTAGGATCTACAAGGAACTCAAATGCACCAAAGGGAAAAAAACAAACAGCCCCTTTAAAAAGTGGGCAAAAGACATGAACAGACACTTCTCAGAAGAAGATATACAGGCAGCCAACAGACACATGAAAAGTGCTCAGCCTCACTCATCATCAGAGAAATGCAAATCAAAACCACATTGAGGTACCACCCAAACCCCTGTAAGAATGGCTATCATTAATAAAACAAGCAACAACAGATGCTGGCAAGGATGTGGAGAAAGAGGAACACTTCTACACTGCTGGTGGGAATGCAAACTGGTACAACTTCTCTGGAAAACAGTGTGGCAATTTCTGAAAGAACTAGAAATTGACCTTTTGTGTGACCTAGCAATTCCCCTATTGGGAATTTACCTGGAGGAACTCAAACTATTCTACAAAGAAGATACCTGCACACATATGTTTGTTGCAGCTCTATTCACAATAGCAAAAACATGGAACCAACCATGCTGCCCATTGAAGTTGGACTGGATTTTTAAAATGTGGTATGTATACACAATGGAATATTATGCAGCCATAAAGAAGGGCAAATATATGGACTTTGCAGCATCCTGGATGGATTTGGAGTCGATCATACTCAGTGATTTATCACAGAAACAAAGAACTGAGTTCCACATGTATTCACTCATAAGGTGACCTTGAACAATTATAATGCTATAAGAAAATGTTTGGCAGTATTGGGAAACTGTCGGGGGAGGGGGAGTGGGATTGGCAGTTGAGGGAAACTGCTGGGGGAGGGAGGGGCATACCTCATCAGCAAGGGTACCTGCATGATCAATGTTTGTATACCTAACCCTGAATTGTACCTCACATCTCTATAATAAAAAATAATGTTTAAAAAAGACTAAAATGGATAAATGGTGCCATATTCACATATTAGAATGCAATAAGAGAATAGATCAATTACTGCTAAATAAAACAATATGAATAAATCTCACAAATATAATGGGGAAAGGGAAAAAAGTCAGACACAAAACAGTGCAAACTGGTTGATGGCATTTTCTAAAAATTTCAAAAACAGACATAACCATTCTACAACATTAGAAGTCAGGACAATGATAACTTTTAGAGAAAAAATCATTGGGCAGAGACATAAGAAATGCTTCTGGTATCTTGAGAGTTCTATTTCTTGACCTAAGTGGTAGTTACATCAATGTTTCACTTTACAAGAATGCATCACTCTATACACTTCTCATTTGTGTACATTACCGTATGTTGTAAAAGTTGTAAGAATCAAAATGGACTCATTCATGTTAAAAACCCAAAAAATAGAGCTGTGAAAGCCCATAAAGGGAGGATTCTCATGCACAAATATCTGATAACATGAGCTATCGCAAAAGATGGCAAAATCCAAAACCTTGCACAAAGGTTATCACAACCATACAGACTCATACAAACACTTCTGTAAGCATCTACCACCACTGCTTGTTAAACCCCAGACTGGTACCACCCTGTTATCGACACTTATATCCAAAGATAATTGTCTCAAAAAATTATGTAATCTTCCTCATTTTTTTTCTTTTGGGATTCTTTTTCTCCTTTTACCTCTGAATACCCATATCTTTACTATGGCATATGTATTTCCCATTACAAATGCCTGCTTTTTAAATAAAAATCATTTTATTTTAGGGGGTCTCCCTCTTTGCTTGTTATATAGACTGAAAATGTATATAATACTTTCATTATACAAATTTATTTAGAATAAGGTAAAGTATGTCAAGCACTGGATACAGTGATTGATATACATTAAGTACTTAGCAAATATTAGCTATAGTGAATTAAATAATGGAACTGAACAAAATATGTTTGAATAGTTTGGATCTTTGATACCCTTAGCAATACCTTGCAACCAAGGTTGAAGGTGAGAAAATGTGTAGTGGGATAGATCCAGGGTAGAGACTATTACAGTTATTCATGCCATTTTTATACAAGGGGGAAATTTTCCCATTCCCATAATCTCTTTTTTTTGAAGCTGAAGCAACTCTTCTGCCACTTCCTCATTGTATGTAGAAAGAAAATTGTACCCTTAGATCATTCTTTAATTTTTTGTCTTTGGGGACTGCATATCCCTACAAAGAGACTTTTTTCTTTTCTCCAATGTATATCAATTAACATTTATCATACTATGCATAATTAAGACTCATTCAATTATAAATATTAAATGAAGTCATGTTCCCTGAACGTGCCTCTTTGAGTGTTTGACAAAGAAGGTGATTTTTACATACTCTATCCCTCTGTATCCTGCTTTGCATTGAGTTTTGGTCTCCCTGATTTTAGAAATCTTAGGTTACATCTCTCTCCTGATTTGATCTTTGGGGTTTTCCCAAGTCACCTTGAAAACCTCTGGGAACAATTTCCTTCTATTACAGAGCTCTTCCTTCTCAACTGTACCATCACCTGTGATCAGCCTCATCTATGTCCATTTATTACAGCTTTTTCTTGACAATGAATGCAGGTTTGCCCCCCTAGTTACATTTTCTGCTTGCCTTTGGGGATGCTTTACAGTCCATTCCAGCATGTCTGTTTCCCACTTCAAATACATCCCTTACTGGAGGGCACACTTGAGACACGTTTCTAATTGGTCTGTCCCTTTCAGCCCTAAATGAAAGACTCCTGCCAAACAGCAGGCTCCATGCTCCCTGGGCAGTACTTTCGGAGTTAAATATTTACACCCCCGTTCCATCAGAGAAGAAAAGTTATCTCTTTTGTTAACTGTTTTATCTCTAGCTCTGTGCCTTAGTAGGCAATCAATTCATATTGTTTTTGAATTAACACCCTGTGGTTGGGACTGCAGATGTCTCATAGTGTCTTCGGCATACTGCCTCTGCACTGTTTCATTTCACTAAGAAACAGTGGACAATTAGCCCAGCTGGTAGGTCCCATGGGGCCAAGACAAGAAGAAAAATAGTACATGCCCAGTGCCCCCTAATTCATAAGGCCAGAGGCAGAATAGCAAATCAATATTGAAAAGTGTGAGAACAGGCCAGTGTGTTTTCAAAAGGCAGGTCAAAACGAGCTATATCTCAGGCAAGAATTAGAATACAGGTGCAGAGTTGAAGAGTTCTTAGGACTTATCACAGAGTAAACGCTGATCATGTGAATGAATAAATGAATTAATTAGCTGAAGGAATAGGACTTTCTTGGAAAGTAAAGAAATTAAAATCCAAAGTTATAGAAGGTAGTTGTGTAGATCACTAATATGTGGTACAAACTATTATACCCCATCGCACAGTGTTACTTTTCATCCAATGCTAAACATAAAAGTAGTATTGTGCTGTAAGGTATAGTCACAGAACTCTATTTTCTTTATATCCTGAAACCTGGATTACTCTCCAATCACTCTGCTAAAACTGTAGTCATAAAATCTGCCTAAACACAAAGCCAGTGCCCATGGAGTGTGTAGCAGTTTACTCTCCTATAGCAATAAATGAGTGTCCCTTTCCCACATGCTTGCCAAACTACTGTGTTTTCAAACTTTTTTATCTTTGTCAATCAGATTGATGAAATTAGCATTGCAGTGAGGTTTTAATTTGCATTTTTCTAATTCCCAATCTGTAAAAACCACTTATGTAGTACAAAACTCAGTCCTTTGAAATGTTTCCTGCAGTTCTTCTAAATCATTTGTCATTTGACTTTGCTTTTGTCATAAGCATCATTTTATCAATATTTTCATTACTTCATAACT
>JAPVLO010004524.1:0-14822 GCA_027257055.1 Cephalopachus bancanus | reverse complement strand
CAAAACAAACAAAAACCAAAAACAAGTGGTCATCTTACAGGTACAGTTTGGGCCTCTCTTTTGTCCCCACTTGGACTGGTTTGGGATCAGATACCCTTATTGATGTGGTATCCTTCCCCCTAACCCCGGCAGTACCCCACTACTGCCAATCTCTTTCTTATAGTATTATGGCAAATGTCTAGGGTCCACTTATGAGTGTTTCTGTGATAGATCACTGAGTATGATAGACTCAGCTGTATTTTCTACTGGATAAAATTCCTTTAGATGCCTACCAAATAAAAATCATTTACAACTTACCAATATACCAATAGTTAACATCTACCTTGACAGAGTTCTAGTCTCATTCAATAGTAAATAGTTAGTTAAACAAAATTACTCTCCCTAGAACATCAAGGGATCTTTAAAATGGGCTTGCTAGACAGTGTGCTAGGGTGACGTTAACAGGCACTAGAAGTCTTTTTTTTTTTTACTTTATTTCCAAGATTGACATATATTTTTTTAAATACCAGAAAGCTGTAATTAGGGAGGGCTCAGTGATGAGGCTGGCAAGGTAGGCAGGACTGATGTGGGGGACTTTGTCTATTATGGTAAGGAGTGTGAACTTCATCCTAGTGCAAGTCATTGGCTGCTTTTAATCAAGGAAGTGGCATAATTCATTTCTCCATCCATCCGTCCATCCGTTCATCCATCCAGCCAACAAATCTTAATTTAATGTGCCTAGTATTAGCCTCAGAATTAGTAATAGGGGGGTGACCAGGACAAGACAGCCATGTTTCTGCTCTTGTGCAGCTTACATCTTTGGAGAGAAAAATGTAATAAATATGTCAGTTTCTGGATGTGACCAAACTTAGGGGGTCAAGGAAGGCCACTGCAGAGTGAAGTGGAGTGGAGGAACCAGCTATGTGGGATTTGGGGAAGTGGATTCCAGCATGAATAAGGTAATAAACAAAGGTTGGAATGAACTGGGTGGACCCATGAATAGAAAGATGATGTGGGTGACTGGAGGACAAGGGAAAGTGGTTGAGTGGGCTGAGCATCCATGGGGCAGCAGGAAGGGGATTACATGGGGCCCTATAATCTGAATTCTTTTCTAAGAGAAATGGTGTTTAAGCTGGAAAAATACATGACTCAATTTGTTTCTTCAACTGATTTGGGGTGCTGTGTGGAAATGGATTATGGAACACAGCAGGAAAAGAAGCAAGAACAGGGTGGGTGGGCCTTGGGAAGACTGTTGCACCAGTTTCTGTGAGAGATGTTGGGGACTGTATCATCACATTAACACGACCAGGTTTCTGTTTTAGAATGTCACTTCGGCAGCTGAGGGGTAGAGGCCTGAAGATAAATGTGGTTGGAGTTAGGAAACTATTTTAGGAGCTAGAGGAGAATCAGTGAGGCTCGAGCTTAGACACTAAGAATGGGGAGAATGAAATAGATTAAAATGTTGTTTGGGGCTTAAAGGAAATAATTCAGAAGCTGCTGTTAAGGAAGACCCTTGTTACCAGAGGAAGAATTTCCATTGGCAAAGTCTGCTAAAGGGGGACCAAGCTCTCATGCTGGTCTTGTTCTCCTGCCCAGACTGTGATTCTTTCCATGAGGAGTGGAAGGTAGCCTTGAGGAAATACTTGGGGAGTTTGAGTCCACTCCTTGTAAGGGGATACGCTGTCTGCTGTTCCAGGTCTCTCCTACACCAAGCAGGGGTTAAATCTCACTTTGACAAGAAATCTCTTTGTAGTGGTCTTATAGGCGCCTCCTATGGTCATGATGGCTGAATGTGCTGCAAAACCTGTGAAAGATTTCAAAAGGAGAAAAGAAGCCAGCCATTTTCAAATACACTCCTGCCTAGAGCCAGGATCTCACAGCCCGTAAAGAGTGGGGTAAGCATTTTCATCCTAGTCTCTGTCTCCCCAAACCCACGCTCTGCCACTGCTCCAACCTAGAGGCTGGGACTAAGCTCTCAGGGGACAACCCAACCTTGCAGTCCCAGGTTGGAAGGCAAAGCCCCGGGGGGTCACTCAAGCAGGTTCCTGGGTAACCCAGGACTACTACTTTCTTTCTGATTGGAGGATTTAAACACTAGTCTTTTATCTGGAATGGGTGTTTTCCCATTTCAGAGCAAGAATGGCATGTGGTGGTGAGCTTTGCATTTATGCAGGAGTGAAAATGCCAGGACTCGGGGAGCACAGGAAGGCCAGGTGAGGTCTCATTTGCTTTAATAAGTAACATGGAAAATGTGATTGTATTTCCAAGTTCTAGTCTCTGTGGATAATTACATACAGTGTTATATTCTCCAAGACCAAAGGGTGACTCTGGGTCTGCGTTGCAAATGAGTCACTATACTTTGCAAGCAGTCTCTGTTTCCTAAGTTGTTGTGAGATGGGGCAGGTGTGCTTGGCTTCAGAAGGATGGCACAGCAAACCCCGAGAGGCAGGAGATGCATCTCTAAAACAAATTGATGGGGAAAAGAAGGGTTTGAGAATGAGTTACAGGACACAATTACTGAACACAGAAATCTCAAGTAGGGAGGAGATTTTCAGAAAAATTCAGTTTGGAAGTGGTTCTTTTATATCAAAGGTAGGTCCGTCAACAACCCCAATCCTCTACCTCAATGTAGCAGCCAAGAGAAGGTGTTCTGTTGCAGATATTTGCAGGGTAGTTTGGAAGGAAGTGTTGCTCCTGAAGTTTCAGTAATTGGAAGCATCTGTCACTAACAAATAGAAGATGGAAATAGCTCAAGAAATACACTTATACTTGCTGAAGTTAGTGCTTGCAAGGCTAAACCTCAAGCAATTTTAGACACAGAGTATGAAGACTCTGAAATGAGTATATTGACCCTGATAGAGGAGAGAAACCAATTTAGTATAGATCAGTGAGGAGTGTGTGTGTGTGTGTGTGTGTGTGTGTGTGTGTGTGTGTGTGGAGAGAGAGAGAGAGAGAGAGAGAGAGAGAGAGAGAGAGAGAGAGAGAGACAGAGAGAGAGAGAGAAAGAAAAAGAGAGAGAAACAGAGAGAGAGAGAGACAGAGAGAAAATGACAGAGAATTCTTGTGGTCCAAACCATGTCAGGAAGGTTGTAAATGTAGGCTTCATCTTGCTCATTTGACCAGTAAGGTATCTGATGCCCAGAGAAGTTAGCCAACTTGTGCTGTCATAGAGAATTAAATTCATGTCTGCAAGGGACCAAATTACCCTTCCTATTTGTGGTTGGGGGGTGGGTCTTGGGAGTGGCAGACCAGGTAGCTAAAGAAGAGGATGCTGGGAACATGACCGGAGCACATTCCTCAGCCTCTCCTGGCATACCATTATGTGGACTATTATGTACATCAGCAAATACCAGCATTTCTCACACCATGTTCATTACTGTATTACTCATATTCCATGAAATATTAAGAAGTATCTCACAAAAGTTCTTCTGTGTCCAAAAAAATTTCGATTAATAATGATTCTTTAGCAGGAGGACTTTTCTAACCCTTTAATAGACTATTATGCATGATAAAGAGGCGCTAGAGTATGTTTTTTTTTCCCTAAATTGATTTAATCTTGCTAATGCCCCTCTTTTGGAGATGGTCTCTATTGCTATAGTTACATCCATATATCAGTCTCCTTCATTTAGTGAATTGTGTATGTAGTTCATTCTGTTGAGTTGCTTAGGTCCTTTTATTTTTATTTTTCTTGAAAACCTTCTACATTATGAGAGATTCTACACATTTTACAGTTCAGAACTTTGTTGGCAGCATGTACCTAGTGGCAGAAAAAGGGACCCCAACTCTGGGAGTTAGCAAATTCAGCTCTGAGGAGAAGGGTGCACAGCCTAGAGAAACATATGCTATCTAGAGAAAATGATGAGGGCAGTAGCAGTCGAGATGAGTGGGATATGGAACGGCAAAAAACTAGGAGCATAAGACTCTTGGAATGACGCAGAGAATAAATGAGCCGGGCAAACAAGACGAGAAGATGAGCTTGCTGTACTGTGATCCTCCATTCTCCTGCAAAAGGATCATGATTGAACTGTTTCTCACTGCTAGGCTCCACATAGGCTACTGCCGAGCAAGAGTGCAGTTAAACAAGCTGAGGCTCTGCAGCCAAGCCAATTTGCATTCAATCCTGCTCACCAATTCCTGGTTTGTGAGTTTGGATAAATTCCTTCAACTCTCTTCTCTGGACTGCTAAGAACCGTTTAGAGGACTCAGTGAGGTAATGCATCTGAACACCACTCCTTCCCCTTAAGGCAGAGGACCGAGGGCCTGGTGTTCAGCTCATCTGCACTCTTTCCTTTGTGTGGGGGCTCAGAGTCCCTTTCCTATGTCACAGACTTTTCCTTACTTTCCTCTTCATCTTCCACCCATCTGGCCTCATTTCTTCCTCTAAGTCTCTTCCTTTCTGTATTTTAGGCTCGGGGTTGTCAAAACCTTGAGGATTCTGTATAACCACTTTCCTGATAACTGGAGCTCTGATGCTCTGAGAATAATTGTTCCTAACCAGGTTAGAATCTAAAACTGGATGCTGGGTGAAAGGAGCAACTCCCCACATGGTAGGGCCTGTCTCTTGGCAGTTGTCTCTCAAATGGAAAGATACAGCACACAGTCCTCTGGGAACTGACTTGTGGTGGTAGATCCATTTCGCTTTGTAACGGTGTACTCTACTAAACATTTAGAGAGAAATTTTGACTCCAATATGATAGACCTACTGGCAGTGTGACACGGGGGAATTTTTAAATGGTATGTGTGTGTGTGTGTGTGTGTGTGTGTGTGTGTGTGTGTGTGTTTTGCCACTTGAATCTATTACCTACTCTTTCAAAACATAAATCAAAACTTCCGTTGTATACTTTTTTCCTGCCATTATGTTACATGATGCTCTGTCTGTTACATCTGAATGAAAGAAAACTGGAAGGTCTCAAATGGCTGTTGTCAGCTTTTGAAATTTCAGACAGATGGTTTCAATCTATCTAAATGAACAATGGGTTATTTAGGAAAGTTACTAAGAGGTTGATCTTGGAGAACATTGTGCTTTTAAAAATGTTGAATGAATAAAAGTAGAAGACTTTTTATTTTCCCTCAAATTTATACATGTAATATATTCTCACTGGAAAAACAAAAATGCAGAAAACAAAACTACATATTATCAAAATTAAATTAAGGCATCTTTCTAAGTCAGTCTGTCTCTCACCCTCAGTCGCTTCTCATAACCAACAGGTGATCAGACTGCATATGTGAGTTGTTTTCATTTATCTAATAGTATATTTTAAAGAATTTCAGCCTCATTAATATGTTTCCATTCATGGACTCAATAGATATTTTACCACATAGATGTACTACACATTTTTTAACCTATCCCTTATTACCGCATACCTTTATTGTTGGATATTTAGGTTGCTATTAATTTGAGGGGTATTATACATATAACATCATTGTTCAAATATCTCTGTGCATGTCTCTAATTCTTTTTCTTTTTTTTAAACCACATAGCCTCATTTTAATTTAGTGTAATTTCAGGTCATAAGATTAATGTAACATCAGAATTTTAACCAATTTTAATTGTACATTTTGATGAATTTTGACAAATGTATACATGTCTGTAACCAGCACCACAATAAGGATAGACTATTCTGTCATCCCCCCCAAAAGTTCTTCCTTTTTGTCCCAGTGATCTGTTTTTTGTTGTCATACATGTATCTAATTATTTTCTTAAAGTTATTTTCTAAAGAGCATAACCTGATTAAATGTGCCATATCTCTG
The DNA here is from genome assembly GCA_027257055.1 of Cephalopachus bancanus. NCBI lineage: Eukaryota > Metazoa > Chordata > Mammalia > Primates > Tarsiidae > Cephalopachus > Cephalopachus bancanus. The sequence continues at coordinate 9,092 of JAPVLO010004524.1, read as the reverse complement.
GTTTCAAGTGGCCCTTGAGAAAGCCAATTCCAATCTGCATCCTCATCTGAAACTGCTGGCTCTTCTCTGAATCACTAACCTGGACATAGAACACAAAGCAAAGCAAACACAAAGCAACTTTGCCAGTTTGATGTGTGAACTATGTCATTTCATTATGGTGTTACGTTCCATTTCTTTGATTTCACATGAGCTTGATTATTTTATGTAGTGTTTATTTTCCGTTGATTTTTTTATTTTATAAACTGGCTTATTTATGCCTTTTGCCCATGTGTTTATTGAAGTTTTCACTAGGAGTAAGAATTTCTTTCTCTCATTTATAAATGTAATATGTTAAGACTTCATCTGGTGTATAGGTTGCTCATATTTTTTGTCTATTTTTTAGTCGTCTTTTAATTTTGTTTATGGTATTTTTAGATGTTCACAAATTTAAAAATTCTATCTAGTAAAATCAGTCACACTTTTTATTTGTTGTTCCTTCATTTGCTTTTATGGTTATGAAAATCTTTCCAACTCTAAGATCAGATAGATATTCATTTCTGTTTTCTTTCTTTCTTTTTTTTTTGAGTTGGAGTCTCACTCTGTCGCCCAGACTGGAGTGCAGTGGCTGCTCCTGGCCAACGCAGCCTCGACCTGCTGGGCTCCGGCCATCCTTCTGCCTCAGGCTTCCAAGTAGCTGGAACTACAGGCACACGCTACCACACCCGGCTAATTTTTTTGATTTATTGTAGAGATGAGGTCTTGCCAAATTGCCCAGACGGGTCTCGAACCTGCGGGCTCAGGCAATCCACTCACCTCAGCCTCCCAAAGGCGCGGGATTACAGGTTGAGCCAACGAGCCCGGCTCATTTCTGTTTTCTTTAATGGTTCATTTTCTTAGATTTAGTTTGCTAATTTGAAAATTTTAAAATGTGTGATGTGAGATGGGGTTCTGATTTATTATTTTTAAATGTTTAAACAACTGTGCCAGTATTATTTGTTAATTAAAACTTCTTACCTAAATGTAAAACCTCAAACCATAAGAACCTTAGAAAAGGAAGGAAATACTCTCATGGAAATCGGAACGGGCATCCAATTCCTGTACAAAACCCGAAACCCACAGGACTTAAGAGAGAAGATAGACAAATGGGACCTTATTAAACTGACAAGCTTCTGCAAAGCCAAAGAAACCATCAAGAGAGTAGGGAGACAGCCTACAGACTGGGAAAAAGTATTTGCCAACTCTAGGTCTGACAAAGGCTTAACATCCTGGATCTACAAGGAACTGAAACATACTGAAAAGAAGAAAACAAGCAACCCATTATAAAATGGGCAAAAGATATGAACAGACACTTCACAAAAGAAGACATTCGAGCAGCCAACAAACACATGAAGAAATGCTCAACCTCACTAATCATCAGGGAGATGCAAATCAAAACCACACTGAGATATCACCTAACTCCAGTCAGAATGGCAATTATCAACAACTCAAAAAATAACAGCTGCTGGAGAGGCTGTGGTGAAAAGGGAACACTTCTACACTGTTGGTGGGAGTGTAAGCTAGTGCAACCTCTGTGGAAAGCAGTGTGGCGATTCCTGAAAGCTCTAAATATTGACCTTCCTTATGACTCTGCAATCCCCCTACTGGGAATATACCCTGAAGAACACAAATCACTCTATAAAAAAGATACCTGTACACGTATGTTTATCGCAGCGTTATTCACAATAGCAAGAACCTGGAAACAACCATGCTGCCCATCAAAAGAGGACTGGATTAAAAAAATGTGGTACATATACACGATGGAATACTACGCAGCCATGAAAAAGAACAAAATCATGAATTTCGCAGCTACCTGGATGGAACTAGAGTCTATAATACTGAGTGACCTCTCACAGAAACAAAGATCAGAATATCACATGTTTTCACTCATATAATGGACCTTGAACATCCAATGTAATACTATAAGAAAATGACTGATGGTACTGGGAAATTATGGGGGGGGATGGGACTAACAGTAGCTAATATCTATCTGGGACTGGGAAAACACCTCTTATCAATAGGGTGCCTGAATGAAACGTAATTGTACACCTAACCCTTAACTGTACCCTACAAAACGATAATAAAAAATACTGATTATATTAAAAAAAAAACAACAAAAAACTTCTCTTTTACACTGGTTCAAAATGCTTCCCTTATCATATAAGGGAGTATTTATAAATACATGGGTCACTTTCTGAGTTTGTCGATTTTTTTCTCCTGTTAATGTCTTTTAATTATTTCTTAGGTCCATGCTTATGTGGCTGGAAATACTTACATTTAGTATTCTTTTTTTTTTTTAGATGTGGGGTACAATTCAGGGTTACATATACAAATGTTGATTATACAGGTACCCTTGTTGAGGAGGTATGCCCCTCCCTTCCCTAGTATCCTTCTTTAAAAAAGTAGATACTCTCCTCTCTCACAGCAACTTGGATGGATTTAAAGCCCATCATACTCAGTGTTCCATCACAGAAACAAAGAACTGAATACTACACGTTCTCACTCATAAGTGGATCCTGAACACTTACCATAATACTACAAGTAAGGGATTGGCAGTAGCGGGTCACTGCCAAGGGAGGGAGGGAGAAGGGGGCCACATAACACTTATAAGGGCATCTAATCTCAAACCAGGCAAAGCGAGGACTAATGGGTAGCCAAAGTTTCACCTGTATGACGACCACTAATGCACCTAACCCTGAATTGTACCCCACATCTTAAAAAAAAAGTAGATACTTTCCTTTCAATTCTTATGATGAAATATATTTATTTTGGTGAACTCCTCAAAAACTTCATTGCAATATTGATTACAATCCGTTCAATGTAAAATAATTTTGAACTTAATATTCTGTGTATACTTATGATATACATTTCTATTATTCAAGCTTTTTCTTATTTAAAAAAATTTAGTAATTTACTTCACACAATTTCTTTATATATCGTGGTTAATTGAATATTAGGTGTTTTACATTGTTGCTATTATAAATATTTTTCTCAAATTAAATTATTTTTTTTTATTAAAAAAATAAAGTACTTAATCATCCTCAAAAAAAAATTATTATTTTTTTTTCTGGTGTATAGAAGTCTAATGGCTTATGCATATCTATTTTACAATTATCCATCTTACTGAGGTGTCTTACTGGTTCTAGCATAGTTTTTTTGCTGATTTTTGAAAATAGGAAATTATTAGATATATGTTTATATATAATATATATTATATATACATATATTTTTCTGTACCTCATTTTTTATTTTTAGTTAATGGGAACAAAACTACAATTATATAGAAGGAAAAAATTCTAGTATTTAATAGCATGGTAGGAAAATAAATAAATAACTTTTTGGAAAATAGAAAAATAACAGTAAAAAATAGTACAATAGGAAAATTATACTTAACAATATTTTATTATATATTTCAAAATAGCTAGAAGGGAAGAATTGTAATATCCCCAACAGAAAAGAGAAGATGAATGTTTGAGGTGATTTGATCATTACACATTTTATACATGTATCAAAATATCACATGTACCACTAAAATATGTACAGCTATGATACATCAATTAAGAAAATTAAAAAGAAATTCTCAAACAGTGACAAAATAATGGTGATCTTGGCAATAATTTCTTTTTTTTGTTCCTGAATTTCATAGAAATGCTTCTAAACTGAATCACAAAGCATAATGTCTGGTCTTGGCTTGAGGTATATAATTTTGGTCACATCAAATAAATATGCTTTAATTTTAGTTTTAATAAAAGAATATTTTCCCCTAGCATGAATAGAATGTTGATTTAATCAATTACTTTCTCCTATGGTCCAGGTAATAATGTGGTTTTTCTTAACCTATTGATATACCACAGTATTTTAATAGATTTACAAATATTAAATATTTCTTATATTAATAAACTCTTCTTTATGTAGTCATGCTGTATATTTATTTGAATATATTTTGGATTCAATTTTACAAATAATTGCATTTTATTTGCAACTGATTTATAGTTTTTCTTTATTTTGAACTTCTTTTTCAGTTGCTTATAAAGTAGTTGAAGGATCACTTTTTAAGATATTTGAAATAACCTGGAAAATTATCTATGCCTATGACCTTTTATGGACTTAAATCTTTAAAAACATTTCAAAATTTTCCCTATCCATGAAACTTTTCTTATTTAGTCTTGAGTCAGTTTTGGTAATTGACATTTCCTTTTTAGAGTTTCCCATTCTTTTACAATTTCTAAACACATAAACATGGATTTAAAAAAAAAATTCTATTTAAAAAGTCTCTGACTCTCTTTGTGATTTTCTAATTCTAATATTGTGCATGTGAACTTTCTTTTTCCTCTTTATTGCATATTTTATGTTTCTATCTCTCCTTCATATTTAGTTTTTAAAATTATTTAATTCTAATATTTTTTGTTATATATATGTATATATTTAAGAAGGAGCATTAGCATTTATTTAAAAGACATGTGTTTAGGTTGCTTGTTCCAGTCTGTCATGCAGGGGTAATTGTCAGTCCTCTCATGAATATGAGGCAAGGATTTTTTTTTCTTCCGCAAGTGGTAACTTGGTATCCTTGGGGAATTGGTTTCAGGATCTTTCTCCCCACCCCCACCAAAATCCAAGTATGCTCAAGTCCCTTATATAGTGCTTGTGTCTAATCTATGCACATTCTGTCATACACAGTACATTAAATCACCTCTAGACTACTTAAAGTCCCTACCTAATACAATGTAAATAGTTGTTGTACTGTATTAATTTTTATTTGTATTCCTTTCCGTTGCTGTATTATTTTTTTCAGATATTTTTGCATTCTCAGATGGTGGATAGGGAGAGTCAACAGTAAATTATAGTCATGTGCCACACAATGACATTTCTATCAACGATGGACCACATATACGATGGTGGTCCCATAAGATTATAATAGAACTAAAAAATTCCTTTAACCTAGTGACATTGTAGCCACTGTAATGTCCATAGCACAATGTATTACTTGTCCATGAGGTCATGCTGGGGTAAACACATCTATTGTTTATAAAATACAGCACATACAGTTAGATGTAACACTTGATAATGATAACAAATGACTTCTACCTTAAAAAACTGTTAACTGTAAAATAGCCTCGGGAAGGTTTTACAGGAGATATTCCATAAGAAGGCATTGTTGTCACAGAAGTTGACAGCTCCATGTGTGTTATTGTCCCTAAAGACCTTCCAGTGGGACAAGATGTGGAGGGAAAAGACTATGAAACAGGTGATCCTGACCCTTGTAGGGCTAACATGTATGCTTGCATCTTAGTTTTCACTAGAAAAAAGTTTAAAAAGTAAAAAAAAAAAAAAAAAAGAAAAAAGAAATAGAAAAAAGCTTTCAGAATAAACATAAAGAAAAAATACTTTTGAACAGCTGTGCAATATGATTGTGTTTAAGCTAGGTATTATTACAAAAAAGTCAAAAAGTTAAAACAATTTAAAAAAGTATACAAAGTAAAAAAGTCACAGTAAGCTAAGGTTAAGTTATTATTGAAGAAAGAAATGCTTAAAATAAAATTAGTGTAGCCTAAGTGTATAGTGTTTATAGATTCTGCAGTGGGTATAGTAATGTCCTAGGCTGTAATGTCTAAAACTGATGCACATGTACTCACTGACTCACACAGATGAATTCCAGTCCTGAAAGCTCCATTCATGGAAAGTGCCCTGCACAAGTGTACCATTTAAAAAAATCTGATATACTGTATTTTTACTGTTACCTTTTCTATGTTGAGATATGTTTTAGCTACAAAACAGTAACCATTGTATTATAATGACTTACCGTATTCAGTACAGTAATATGTTGCACAGGTTTGTAGTCTTGGAGCAAGAGGTGATATTATATAGCCTGGGGGTATAGTAGGCTGTACCATTTAGATTTATGGAAGTACACTCTGCGATATTTGTGCAACAATAAAACTGCTTAAGGATGCATTTCTCAGAACATATAGCCCTGTCATTAATCGACACATGACTGTCTCCCTCCCCACCCCTCCCTCCCTGCCTCCCTTCTTCTCTTCCTTCTTCCTCCTTCCCTCTTTCTTTCTCCTTCCTCCCTCCCTCCCTGTCTCCCTCCCTCCCTCCCTCCCTTCCCATTTCTTTCTTTTGATTTTGAGTCTCACCCTGTCGTCCGGGCTACAATGTAGTGGTGCATGCACGGCTCACTGCAGCTCCTTGATCTCCTGGGCTCAAGCAGTCCTCATACTTTGGCCTCTCAAAGTTCTGAGATTGCAGGCATGAGCCACCATGTCTGGCCATATTATTTCATTTTTAAAGCATTTCTTGGATGTGCTTCTTAATAATTTTTAAAGTCAAATAGTTCATTTTCTTTAATTTTTTTTGAAGAAGTAAATTTGAATTTGAAATTTTGCCACATCCTGTGTGTATATATATATGTTTAATAATATTCTTATTATATTGTTGTTTAAGGTTTTGACTTTCTTTTTGACACCATGTAATTATTTTGAAAATGGTCAAGGCTTTTTCCTTGTTTTTACAAAGACTGCTGTTATTTTTTTTTCTCCTTTTGTGGCCAGAGTATTTGGTCTATAAATTTTTGCTTAATAACATTTATTGTAATTGTTAAGTAGCATTTTGTTGTCTTAAAGATAGCATATATTGTTAGTAGGGCAATGATAAATCAATATATCTACTAAATCATTAAAATTACATAGAGCTTTGAGAACCAGTAATATCAAAAGTGGTTTGTACATGCTTCAGAGGATATGCAGGTTTTAGAAAGTAAACAGTTAAGTATTTATTTTTGTTTCAGTAAAACAAATTAAGCTTTAGTAATATTTACTGCCTTCTTGATAAGGCCACTCACTCTGATTCCAGCATATTGGTGGCAACCGTAGCCCAAGTATTCACCACTTTTTGCCTCCACACCTTCTCTACTCTTTCATTCTGACTCTGAGCTCAGTCATGTGATGTGCTTTGGCCAATGGGATATAAACAAACCTGACACAAGTGGACTGGAACATTTCTTACAGGATTGGACTTGCCCGCTCTTGGCTTGTCGTTGCCATAACATTCGTGGGCTTGCCTGCTGGAAGATGAGGGACAGTTGGAGAGGAGCGTGCTGCCCCAGTACTCCTGGCTGAGGCCATCCCCGACAAGTTGACAGTCAACCAAAACCCCCAGACATGAGGACAGGACCAACCAAGGTCAGCGAAGCCTTCCAGCTGACCTGCTGCTCACCTAGAGGCATAAGTGAGCCCAGCTGAAAATCAGCTGATGGCCTTAGATTTCTGAGTGAAGCATTTATTGTTGTATGCCATTAAGCATTTGTGATTTTTTGTTACACTGTCTTATTTTGATCATAGATAACTGATGCCAGAAGATTACATGCCAGGTGATGTTTGTATATTTTCCTGAAAGATTCATGAACGTTTCCAAAAAGAAGGGTTGACAGAATCTCTGTCCTGCTTTTATCAACTTTTAGCATATGCTGTGGTGCATTACAGTTTACTTGTTCTCAGCTAGGTAGATTTAAAGAGAATTTTCTAGTTTTGGCAAAACGATATCCCCCTAAATTGAAAAGCAGATTATAAAGACTCTCACAAACTAACACTAGATTGAAGAGTATTCTAATAATGTGATCATAATGTATGCTGAGAAGAAAGAGATGAGCCGCAGGTGGTTAAAAGTTTTATTAAAGAAAAGGAAGGGGGTGGGCCTGGTTCCATAGAGAGTAACCAGTAGCCTTTGTTCTCTTGCAGGCCACTTGTAAATCCCCAGTTGAGGCTCATGTGACTCCAAGAAGCAGTTTAGGGAGTTTGAGCTGTTGGTGGCTTGTCGCCTGGCCTTGAGATGGAAATGTCGGCACTGTTACAGGCTGCTGGTCCCATGGCCTTGAAATGCAGATGTCTGCACTAAACTAGTCACTATCAGGGATGTTGTTACACCCTTGTCTCTGAAATGCAGCCTTAGGAAAGCAAACACTGACAGTCAGAAGCAGGGTGAATCAGTACCAGGATGTTATCAGTCACATAGCTTTGGGATGCCATCTTGGGAAAGCAGATATTAGCAGTAAAGCAATTAGTTACAGGATACTGTTAGAGCCCAGTGCTAACTTTTTGGGCTGTGGTAACTCTGCTCTATTTGTGAGGTTCACATGATGTGTTGTTTTAACTACCACCTCCTTTCCCATCCTCCTACAAACCCTATCAGTAAGCACAAGTAAACTACAGCAAAAGGCAAAAACAAAACAAAGCTTCACATGAAAGAGCATCACTTTTCTTCCTTCAGGCATAAGTCTTCTTGAGTCACACTAAAAGGTAAAAGCAATAGTGATGAAAAAAGATCTCACCAGGAGTGTGCCAAATATATACCATACCTAGAAATGCTGTCTCCAGGTAGTGGGAGGCTCTCACAATAACAAAGCATTTAAGAACTAAGCATTGAGAACCTGAAGATAAGCGCAGGTATTTTTTTTTTTAGCCATGCTTAAGTTTTATAATATTTAATCCAAATATATTAAAATATATAGCCCATTTTGATATTTCTTTTTGTATAGAAAAAAAAACCACATCACAGGGTACACTGCTCTTCCTTTCATGGTTTCAAGTTATTGAAATTATACCCAGAAAACTATCATGACAAACTAAAAGGGCATTCCTCAGTCAGCAAAAAGTATTTGAAGACAATTGTTACAATTTTAATGTTCCTTCAAATCTCATATTGAAACTGAATCCCAGGACTTCTAAGAAGATGGCGGCATAGCCAGATGGACTGTGTGTGCCCCTGTGTGTGAGTGAATATATGGACAAATTTGCATGTGTGTCTGTATGTAAGAGGGTGTGTGAGAGGCTGACTGAGTGGGGACTTGGGAGCAAGTGGCCAGGGTTCTTCTGGTGAAGATGCTGATGCCACAGCCACCCTGCTTGGACCCTAGCACTTCCTGGAACACAGAAGCTGAGTGCCATTTTAGAAATAAGTGACTACCATTTTCACCATGCAGGACCAGGCTGGAAACTGGCATTGAGGGCTGTGGAGGGGGCACTGCGATGGAGCCAGAGGCAGAGTCCCAAAGAAACAGTGGGGAAGGCCACCCTGAA
>JAPVLO010004523.1:0-11461 GCA_027257055.1 Cephalopachus bancanus | reverse complement strand
TGAATTGGGACTGAAGATCTAGCCTGGTGGGCTCATTTGGGGTGGAGCCTGACATAAGCAGGGCTTAAGTGCATCATGACTGTGAAAAAAGGGTGTTATTGATAAAGAGGAGGTGAAGTGTTGGTTTCCAGATGGGTGTTACAGCAGCACTGACTACCATAGCCCAGGAGTTCTGAGGACAAAGTAGATTAAGTTTGGTTAATGCACAGAAACAGAGTCAGTGTAGGGCAAGACTGGGTCTGCGGGTGGGGTTTGAGACTACAGCGAGTTAGCTTGTATTGTGACTCACTGCTCAACAGAAACTTACAGGCAACTGTTATATTCCATCACCGATGTTCACAGCATCTTCACCAGTAGTAGATATCATCTCAAAAAACTACTACTATGCTGGGTTTGGTGGTTCAGCCTCTAATCCCAGCATTTTGGGGAACCGAGGTGAGAGGTTTACCTGAGCCCGGCGGTTCAAGACCAGCCTGGACAACTTGGTGACAACTTGTCTCTACAATAAATCACAAAAGCCAGCCAGGCATGGTCGTGTGCATCTTTAGTTCCAGCTACTTGGAAGGTTGAGGCATAAGGATCACCTGAAGCCCAGCAGGTTGATGCTGGGGTGACCATGAGCATAAAACTGCACTCCAGCATGGGCAACAAGAGTGAGACTCCAACTCAAAAAACAAACAAACAAAATTATTACTGCATCTGAAAAACCTTCCATTACTACTACTTTCACGCTTAAAAAAAAATAGGAAACACCCTTCTGGACATCGGAGTAGGCAGTGAATTCATGACTAAGTCCTCAAAAGTGAAGGCTACAAAAGCTAAGATAGACAGGTGAGACCTCATAAACCTGCAAAGCTTTTGCACAGCAAAAGAAGCCATCAAGAGAGTAAAGAGACAACCCACAGAATGGGAAAAATATTTGCAAATTTTGCATCTGACCAAAGCCTAACATTCAGGATCTACAAGGAACTCATACAGCCCATTAAAAAGTGGGCAAAGGACTTCTCAAAAGATGGCATACCCGCAGCCAACAGACACATAAAAAAAATGTGAAAAATGCAGATCAAAACTACTATGAGATACCACCTAACTCCAGTAAGGATGGCAAGGATGACTATCATTAATAAGTCACAAAACAACAGATGCTGGCACGGGTGTGGAGAAAAGGGAATGCTTCTGCACTGTTAATGGGAGTGCAAGCTAGTCCAGCCTGTGTGGAAAGCAGTGTAGTGATTCCTAAAAGAACTACAAATTGACGTTCCGTGTGATCCAGTCATCCCTCTCTTGAGAATATACCTGGAGGAACATAGATCACTCTACCAAAAAGACACTTGTAACCCATGTTTTCTTCCCCACTATTCACAATAGCTGAAACATGAAACCGACCCTGCTACCCACCAAAAGCGGATTGCATAAAGAAAATGTGTAGCATATACACAATGAAGTATTAGGCAGCCATGAACAAGAGCAAAATCATGACCTTCGAAGCAACTTGGCTGCAGTTTGGGACCATCATACAAAGTTGCTTGCCATCTCTGCTTTTGTAAATATGCTTTAAGTAAGCAACTACATGCCATTTTCCTTAACTGCCAGCTCTGCTTCTGTAAACACACTGTATTACACTTCATAATGTCCATGAGAATGTCTGCTTTGATGCTTGTTGTAGAAGTAACCATTCCTGATCCTAAATTTAAAATTGCGAACCCACCAATGGCAAACCCATGTATGTTGTATCCACAAAAAGCTCTCATAAAAGCAACTTGAAACTGAGGATCGGGGCTCAGGTTTTGGGAGCCGACTCTACCTGAGATTTCCAGAATAAACACCTTTGATTCTCCTCTCAGTCTCTAGTGCCTGTTCTGAGTGCCTTAATTCCTGTTCCTGGTGAGTTGCTGCAGTTGCTGTTACAATAAGTGGGCCCTGAACACTTGTCACATTAGCACAAGGGTGGGATTGGCAGACGCTGGGCACTGCTAGAGGAAGGGGGGAGGGAGCAGGGCTGGGGGAACAAGACAACACAACGGGTACGTGGTCTACTACCAGGGGGAATGAGGGCCAGCTAGTAGCCCAAACTTCACCAACATGCAGCCTACTTATGTAGTACCCCACATCCCTATAATAAAATAAGATTTTTTAAAAAATGAATGTACTTCGCGGCATCTTGGATGGAATTAGAGTCTATCATCCTCAGTGATTTATCACAGAAACAAAGAACTGAGTACCACGTGTTCTCACTCATAAGTGGACCCTGAACATTTGCCATAATACTATAAGAAAGGGACTGGCCGTAGCTGGAAACTGCCAGTGGAGGGGGGGCACAAAACATCAATAAGGATACCTGATTTCAAATCAGGTGAAGTGGGGACCAAAGGGAGGTCTAAACTTTACCTATATGATGACCATTTGTATACCTAAACCTGAATTGCGCCCCACATCTTTAAAATAAAAGAATAAAAAATTAATTTTTAAAAAGGAAGAAGTCAAAGCAAAGATTAATGGGCCACACCACCCAGCCACAACACCCAGCCACACACATACTGAAGACCCATCGGCAGCACTGGAACCACAGACCTATGCTTGCCCCACTGTAGAACAGTCTATATATTAATCATAGACTCCAGGAGGAGGAAAAGAGTCTAGAAACCCGAGCTATAATTCTAGTTCTATCCCCTAGCCAGCTATATAAGCTTGAGCATGTCACTTTAAGGTCTTTGAACCTTACAACTGAAATGGCTCAACTTGAGCATTTCTAGGGATGTTTTCTCTTCTCACATTCTATAATTTCTAAATCTAAGTCTGCCCTAAGTTTCCTTTTTAAAATATATTTCCATTTTCACCAAATTCTCTTTCTCACAAAAAGTCCTCTTTGTTGTTTCCTATATATATATGTGTGTGTGTATATATATAAAAAAAATATATATATATATTGCACAAATTAAGAACAGTAACATCTATTGGCTACTTACAAGGTGTCAGGCACTGTCCTAAGCCCTAGACATAACATGTTTCCTTTAGTCCTCACAATATTCCCAGGAGACTACCACTATCAATATTATCCCTGTTTTAAGAGTGAGAAAACGGAAGCTTAGAGAAAGAATTACAAAATTCGTCCAAGTTGTCATGACACCAAGTCGCACAAATTTTTTTTTGGAAGCAGGATTTATTGAGAGGACAGAAAATTTCTCATAGTGGGAGGGGACCCGAAGGGGTTGCCCACAGATATATTTTTAAACCACTTATTGTGACTCTAGGCCCCAGTTTATTGCTGTGCTGTGCTGGTCTTCCACCCACTCCCTACATCATGCAGCCCCCATCAATGTGTATGCTGTACCTTGAGGAATTTATGTCTATTATTTTATAACACAAGTAGACAAGAAAAATGGAAAAGTTCAGTAGAAAGTTGTTCTTGTATACAGCTGGAGGAAGACATGATAAGAAAATGTGATTGATGAGCAATGGGATATGCCATGTCTCCAGCTCTAAAAATAATTTTGTTTTACCAAATATTTGTATACATTTAAATATTATTCTTACTGCACATTGAAAAAAGTAATATACTGATAACTCTTCAGACAATTAGCCCCTTGAGGACAGAGAAGTCTTCATACTCCCAGTAGAAAGCACAAGTGTCTGATAAATAGATTTCCAGCGAGTGTTTGCTGAATGAATGAATGATTCTTTAACAATGATCTCTGATTAGCAACAAGAAGATTGTGCATAATTAAAACTTTTGTGGTATTCTTCCTATTTCCTTCTTTTGGCCTGGGAACTTTTCCATCTATGAGAATAATTTACCAAATTTTCATCATATAGTGATATGCCCAGCACAGAGAGGCCAGAGTGTCCCCCTAAATATCTGTTGATGATCCCTGTATTTTGTTGCAATTGATGTTTAAGGTATACAGAGTTTCCATACTCACTCATCATTCTTTCTTTTGCTATTAAAAAAGTAATTGTTTCATAGCTGTAAGACTCTAGGGTACATAATGTGCAAATAAGCACAGTTCCTGTCCAAACAAATATTCTAAGTTCTCACTGCCGAGCCCATCAAGGAAAGATGAACTCCTCACAACCCTGGGAGGTTATCCAGGGTGAGGATAGATTAGTTTGCTACTGTAGGAAAGTGCATGTCCACCCACACAGCTCTACCAGCAACCCCATCCGTTGCCTCTTTCCAACTTGGCAAGAGGCCTGCTTGTGAAATCAAGGACAAAGATCAGATCCACATGAGACAATGGTTCCAAATGACTCTAAACAACACCAAATTGCGAACATGAGGAGGCCAAATTATTTTTCACTGTCTGAAGGGAGATATACTGGTCAGAGAGAATAAAACAAGAAGGAAACTGAATGCCTTCGCTGTTATTACTAGAGATTCATCTGCAGAGCTTCACCGACCCAAAGCAGGAATAGACATTTTGTAATAGACCTGGGTAGGAGCCCAGAAGAGAGGCAGGAAGCACCAGGTACTGAGTTAAACTACCCTCATCCCCAGTGATATGACTATGTTAGCTTTCTGCCCTGGCCTGTGCGCAGAAGCAGTGAAATGAATCCGCATAAGTCTTGGTTTACATAGTGTGGGAATGTTGGTTTTTCACTTCCAGCGATATCCGTACATATAGCATGCATGTAGATATGTATAGATAGCCTTGTCCTTTCCTATCATGCAACATTTAATTGATTCCGTCTGATTTTAGAATCAACTGTGAGCATAACCAAAATAAACAGATTTCACTTGCTAAGTTTCAATCTTTCAAGTAGACCAGAGCTACATATGCAATAGAAGCAAAGAAAACAAAAGTAACACGTGACTCTATTTCAATGTTGGGATTCAGAACTAGTTCTGGATCAATGCTATAAGTCTCTTTCACTCTCTGGATTTGTGATTTACTCTCAGAAAGAATATCATACTTGATAATTTTTTCCTTCAAATGATAATATTTTCCATATTATTTCAAAGACTTTTCCTTTAAAATGAATCTCGAGTCTCAGATTAATCAAACTCAGGTTTTGTGACTATACATTCAATATTTGAGATCTCCAAGATTACTGTTTCAAAACATACCCAGACTTCCTCCACCTAATTCATTCTCTAGTTGTTTTCAGTCCCTTTCTTCTTGCAATCCCTGTAGTTGTCAGTGTTTCCCATGTTAAATATATTGCTGAGAATTTCTAGCAGGAAGTGAAGTTCTCAGAGAAGAAAATTACTTCTAGTATAGATTATCTACAGTTGCATGACAAATCATCCAAAATTTAGTGACCTGAAACCAAAAAAAGTCATTTAGTCATGAATTTATTTGCCATTGTGCCATGTGAGCAGACTTGGTGAAGACTTGCCTTTGCTCTCTGCTCTTTTGGCATCATGTAGAGGAGCTCAGCTGGGGCTGTGGTGGCCACTTCCAAGATGACTCACTCACACGGCTGGCAGGTGAATGCTTGCCATGGACGAGGAGTCCCCCACTTCTCCTTCATGAAGCTGCCGGAGCTTCCTCCTAGCATGACTGAAACGATTCCTGTAAACTTCATAAAACTAATCAGAGGAGACAGGAGAGGGAGAAATAAAAATAAACCAAGTTTGCGGCACATTCAGCGCTAATCATTAGGTCAACTTGCTCTCTGATCTGCTTCCTCACAGCTATTTGCATCCTTTGTCCTAGAATCATGTATATTCAGTTAGAAGAGTATAGTTCCCCTTACCTATAGGTAACAACTAAAACACTGTAAAACATTGTTTTCCCTTTGGGACATTCTTTCAGGTCTTGCATACTAATGAAACTACTGGGGTCAGCAGGTATGGAGGACCCTATGGGAAATGGACTCACCAAAGAATGTAGTTTCCACATGCTGATGATTTAATCTTCCTTTCCCTGATCAGTCAGTGACACTAATTTTCCATCCCTTCATCCTTCCCTGATATATTTAAAAATCCAACCCAGAACTCTTTGGGGAGATGTATTTGAGAGTGTCCTCCTATCTCCTCACCCAGCTACTCTGTGATCACTAAACTCTTTCTCTGCTGTGAACTCTGCTGTCTCAGTGTATGGTGTGCACTCTGCTACTGTCCAGCAAGCATAGAAACATGTTGATCCTGTAACATAATGGCTTCCTCGAGGGGGAAGAAGCTGAATCTACAATTATTCTTTCAATATTAACTCAAAAGTTCCAAAAACTACTTATTTTGTATTTTTATTGGCTAAAGTAGTCTTAAACCCAGCCCAGAATTAAGGGGAAGAAGCATACGCTCCTGATAAGATGAGGGAAGGATGGAATTTTGAGGTTATTTTTGGACACCATCTTCTGTACCCTTCCCTTTAGCCAGAACAATTCACATTCTTCCCACGTAAAAAAAACACACTCACTCCTTTCAATATCTCAAAGATCTTCATCCCATGAAAGCATCAATTCAAATTTCAGGATCTTGTCATCCAAATCACAATATAAGATGTCCCCAGCGGGGTTCCTTGGATGCAACTTCTTGGTTTAATCTCAGTGTGAAGATCTGCGAATTATCAACTTCACATACACCCAGCATGGGTCAGGTGTAAGACAATTGCTGTAGTTCCTCCCATTCCAAAATAGAGGGATTGGGGAAGCACATAGTCACTGGCCTAGTACGTGTGGGATCCAGCTGGGCACATGTCACTAATTTCTTGATTAGAGCCCCAATCCTGGGACTGGGAGTGGTTCTCTGTAATTTGGGGCTCCATCCTCTGAATTATCCTTCTTTTTCCATAAGTTTATAGCTGAGAAATGTCTCCATCTGCTTTCTTTCTGTAGAAACTTGAGGGTCTACACTCCTCTTTTTATCTTTGTCTTTGTTCCTTACAGTACAAGAAGACACAATTCCTTCAAAGCCTTTGTCAATTACTTATTTATAAGATTAGACCAAAACAAAAAAAAAAGAGTAGAAAAAAGCCACAATCACACTCCATTAGACAAAAACTGTACCACATTTCTTTCCAGGACAGGCATGTCCCATGTGAAACCAATATGAAGGAATGCCTGTAAGATTTTTAGAAGCCAAATTGTCTAGTTGACAGGTTTATGCAGCACACTCTTAATATTATTAGGATAATTTTTGCCTAGCTTAGTGTCACCACCTTAAGGCTACCTTACTCTAAGTCTATGATATGCTGGAAGTGCTCTGGGTTTTATCTTTTCCCTAAAGCTATTTATTAGTTTCAGAGTATCTTACTATCTGGAGAGGATGGAATAAGAAACTGTTTTATTTCACATACAGCAAATCCTGGCTTCTTTATATTTCTCTAAATTCTGCTTAAAAATTAAATAGCTGTTCTATAACTCATCTATGTTCTCCCATACTTTATTATAGACAGCTGTAAGAGTTCAGCGGACACTTCCAAAATTCTGTTTTGAAAACTCCTTAGTCAGAACCATCAGTTCACCAGGTACCCATTCTAGCTTCCATGCTACTGCTACCCACAACTTCAGCAGATATCCTGCCCATAACATGGGTCCCTTTTCCCCAGCCTTTTCTATAAACATGTGCTCACTATCCTTCAAGCCTTCATTAACAACCTCTTTGGAAATCTTCAGGTCTCTGCCTACCAGTCAGACCCAAAGGCACTTTTTTTTAGTTGGAGTTTCACTCTGTCACCTAGGCTAGAGTGCAGTGGCACACTTACAGCCACCCCAGCATCAATCTGCCAGGCGGACCCTTCCGCCTCAGTCTTCCAAGTAGCCAGAACTACAGGTGCGCTACCACACCCAGCTAATTTTTGATTTATTGTAGAGACGAGCTCTTGCCAAATTGCCTGGCCTAGTCTCAAACCCTCAGGCTCAGGCAATCCACTCACCTCAGCCTCCCAAAGCACTGGGATTACAGGCTGAGCCACTGAGCCCGGCCCAAAGGCACATATTTTAGATTTCTTTTGTTGAAGCACCCCATTTTAGTTACCACATTCTTCTGCAGTCAGGGTTCAACCAGAGATGTAACGCCACTATGAGTATTATGAAATAAGGGGGTAAGGACATATGGAACTCAGTTCTTTGTTTCTGTGATAAATCACTGAGTATGATTGACCCAAATCCATCCCAGTTGCTGCAAAGTCCATATATTTGTCCTTCTTTATGGCTGCATAATATTCCATTGTGTATATGTACCACATTTTTAAAATCCAGTCCAGCTTCGATGGGCAACACAATTGGTTCCATGTTTTTGCTATTGTGAATAGAGCTGCAACAAACATACGTGTGCAGGTATCTTTGTCATAGAATAATTTGAGTTCCTCTGGGTATATTCCCAAGAGGAGAATTGCTGGGTCATATTGAGGGAAACTGCTAGGGGAGAGAGGGGCATACCTCATCAACAAGGGTACTTACATGATTAATATTTGTATACCTAACCCTGAATTGTACCCCACATCTTTATAATAAATAAATTAATTAACTAAATAAAAGAAATAAGGGGGTATATTGTAGGGGAATAACATCCTATAAAATTGCAAGCAAAGCTGGAGAAATAATAATCTAAAAAGGAGAGTTGAAGAATCAGAATAGTCACTCACTAAGCAGCCCTCATGAAGGTGACAAGTCCAGCTACCAGAGCAGAATCACCGAGGAGAACAGAGGGAGAGTGGATGGCAGACTCGGTCTCTGCTCTGACGTTCCTGAGCCACGGTGGGATAGCCAAACCAGCGTGGAAGAGACAAGGACCAGGTGCGGTCTCTCTCTCATGGGTTCTCATGTGGATCCTGCTTGCCTCTGCCTACTCAACCCTTGCACTGTTTTTTTTTTAATCAGCTATGATCTGGAATCCTATGGTGAGTGCATTCTGCAAAACATTGTTCCCGCTTGATACATTGGTATAGTACAAAATCACCACACTTCACTCCCCATAAGGAAAACTGATAAGGTCTGGCTCTAGGTGAAAGTTTTAAAATGTTCTCTGGTCCATCCTTATACCAAGTATTCTCAATAACAAGTGTATTTCTCTCAATTCATTCTGAAGTGAAAAAGAAAAAAACTAAATACATCGATTTGTGGGTGCATCTCTGAGTTTATGACTATGCAGAAGAGGTTGTGAAGAAACACTGAGCTGTCTTCTTCCACCTAATAAACTTCTCCCAAGTATCAGGCTGCCACACTGAGGGCTACATTCCTTAAACCAATCAGTGAAAATAAGGGGGCAGGTCTAATTTTTTTTAAAGCCCGATAATGCCATTCATTGATTCAGACATTACTACCTGTTATTCCTGGGTCCCAGCCATGCACTCACCCACCAACACATTCACACAGGGCCTTCTTTCCCACTCAATCACAAAACAGAAGAAAGGAAGCCCAGAATGTCTTTGAAGCTGGCAGAACATTCCTAAAGGTCCCAATGAACACATGAGAAACTCACTTCTTTACTATTGATTTTTAAAATTTTTTTAATAAATACAATCATTTCAAAGGAAAAAAATTGAAACTGCATGAAATTAAAGAGAAAACTTACTTAAACACCCCTTTTCCCCTGTTCAACCATAAGTCCTTCCTTGTACAAGTGTCCACCATTAAAATTTTGGTATTGTTCCAGACATATTCTATGCCTATTTAGACACGCACATATAGACATGTATTTTTTAATACACATGCAAATATGTTGTCATGTAACTTGTTGTTTTTACTTAACAATCTTTCCCATGTGAATACACATGGGATGACTGAATTCTTTTTCTTTTTCTTCCCTTCCTTTACACTTGCTTGGTCAAAACTGAGACACACCCACAAAGATGAGTGTATTTCATTTTGTCTTTCTTTTACCACTTGGCATTATATGACACATTTTCTTCATCTTTCTTTTGAACCCAACACTATTTCATGGAAATCCACTAATGTAACTCTAGTTCACTCTTTTTAATGGATTATTTAATTCAAAAATTGTGTAATTATTCTAAACATCATGATTTATTATATTATTTCTCTCTTGATGTATTTTAAGTATCTGCTTGTTGCCTTTGTGACCAATGCTCAATCAATATGCTTGGACATATATTTAAATACCAGTGTTTTTATTCATATGTTATTAATTCTCAAGAGTCAGTTCACTGACCTAAAGATACATTATATTTTATTCTAAATGATATGGCTGGATTGTTCTCTCAAAAAACCAGAGCAATTCTAATTCCCTCCAACAATATATGTGGATATTCTTTCTACATATTCTTGCCAGAAGTAGGTTATAACCATTTTTAATTTTCACAGATTTAACTGGTGAGAAGTTAACTTCTATTATTATTTTATTTTCCATTTTCCTGGCCAAGACTAAATGGAACACCTTCTATGCAGTGATTGGTTTTTTAGATCTGCTTCTCGGTGACTGGTCTTTTCATAATCTTCAATACCCTTCTTATTGCATTGTGATATCATTTGGCTGGTTGTACTCTCCAAATCTCATGTTGAGATGTGACCCCGTATTGAAGTTGGGGCCTGATGGAGGTGCTTGGGCCATGGGGGAAGATCTTTCATGATGGCTTAGCTCATCCTGGCAGTAATGGGTGAGTTCTCACCCTGTTCACCCAAGAGCTCGCTGTTTAAAAGAGCCAGGCAAGAGAGAGCTGGGCATCTCTCTTGCTTACCCTCTTGCATGTGATGTGTCAGCTCTCCTTCACCTTCCAACATGATTGCAAGCTTTTTGAGGACTCATTAGAAGCAAATGCTAGCACTATGCTTCTTCCATCTGGAGAATCATGGGGCAAATAAACCTCTTTTCTTTACAAATTGCCGGGTCTCAGGCATTTCTTTACAGCAGAGGTTCCCAGCCCCCAGGCCACAGATTGATACTGGTACTGGTCCATGGTCTGTTAGGAACTAGGCCACACAGAAGGAGGTGAGCAATGGGCAAGCCAGTGACCCTTCATCTGTGTCTACAGCTGCTCCCCATCACTGTCATTACTGCCTGAGCTCCATCTCCTGTCAGATCAGCACTGAAAAGCCTGCTTCCATTTCCAGCATCCTATCTTTGTGAAGTGGGGTTTTCTGCAGTGACAGCAACCAGAGCATAATTACAGATTCAACTGGACAGAAGCCACACCCTTCAGATGTCGCTGTATCCCATCACTCCAGATGGGACCATCTAGTTACAAAAACAAAGCTCAGAGCACCCACTGATTCTGCATTATGGTGAGTTGTATAATTATTTTATTATATATTATAATGTAATAATAGAAATTAAGTGCACAATACATGTAATGCACTTGAATCAGCCCAAAGCCTCTCACCTGGTCTGTGGAAAAATTGTTTGCCACAAAACTGGTCCCTGATGTCAAAAAGGTTGGGGACTGCCTGTTTATAGCAATGTAAAATGAACTAATATACATTGTTTGTCTTTTTAGTACCAATTTGTACAATATTTTTATATTTATTTATTTAGTCAGTGATATTTATTAAATGCATAGTAGAGTCAGGCACTGTTCTAGGCAATGAGGAGACAGAAAAAACCTGCCTTCAATAGCTTCCA
>JAPVLO010004522.1:0-15123 GCA_027257055.1 Cephalopachus bancanus | reverse complement strand
CACCATCTTGATGGTTTTTTGGTACAGCTTGTACTACTTTTACTTCATATTTTTTCCCTAAAAATTATTTACTTCATATTTTGTATAAATAAACTTATTTTGCAAAACATCTTCACCCTATATTATCTTGAAATTACAGGTATGATGTATGGTTAAGTTTTTTTCTAACATGCATGCAAGTAAACATATAACTATTAAAGTTTTTTTTTAAGCTTATTTATGTTCCACCTAAAATCACTTTTAGAACACCAATACTGTGCAATAAACATGGAGTTTACATCCAGATGGACCTGGGGCCAACTACTGGCTCTGTCACTTAACTGTGTCATCTTGGGCAGGGCACTCGTCTTCCTTGTTCTTTGCTTCCCTGATTTAGAAAACAAGGATGGCAATATCCACCCTAAAGAGTTTTTAGGAATAAACGAATTACAATGGGTGCCCAGTGCCCAGGTGGGTGTTCATTACATGAGGATTATTATTGTGGTTATGGCTGTGGGCTTCTAGTTATTTTCCAAAGAGAGTGTCTATGCTGGAACAGGAGACTTGTGGCTTTCTGCTGACATGTATATGTAAAGAAGTTACTTCCACTTATAGGACTTGTGGTATAGTTTCCCAGTTCCACTACCTCTTTGATCAGTGATTTTGGACATGTTGCCTATATTTTCTTCATCTCATTTATCTAATTTATAAATTGTGGCTACAAGTCCACTGGTGTGTGTACATGTTATTCCCAGCTCTGTCCACTAGAGGATGAAGAAATACTAGAATCTGCTATCAAGAGGCATATTTGTGGCTCAAGTTTTGTAAATCCTCTTCTCTCTTGAAAGAAGCCAGGACTCTCTGGAGAAATGACTGATCCCAGGGCTGGGGGAAGAAAGTAAAGATGAGTCTGGAGAATCTTGTGCCAGAAAGTAGGGAACTGCTCAAAAACGAATGAGGATATGTCTAAAGGCACAGAAGCCAATTAGAAGGAGCTTCCAGTGGCCAATTTTGGCACAATATGAGTAACATAATTGTTGAGAGCCGGCCGTGGAGGCCCGCCTGAGCATTAGGGATCCAGGCGGGCTGCGGACCCTGAGACCACCAGGCTGGTTCAGGAGCTGAAGGCCCATTCCCTCCTCCTTTCTTTGTCGTTTAGCATTACCCACTGGCAGGGATTTTGATGATCTAAGCATGAAGTTCTGAGAATATGACAGGCATGGCTGACTCTAGGGATCCATTGTTCCCGTTTCTCACACACTGCAGTTTCAGCTTTAAACTTAACACAGTTCAAACTCGGGTCACATTTGGGAGCCTCATATGTGATACAAGCTTCTTTATAAGATTTAAAAGTATATTTGGAGAATTAGTATATACATTTAGAGAGCTGTTTCCAGCTTTAGATGGTATAGATGATTATCTAGGGTTACCAGAAATGGCCCAGCACGAACTTTGGACTGGGCCACATTCCTAAGGGCCCAGCATCCACTTTGGGCTGGGCTGCATTCTTTTAAACCGGTTCTTCAGTTACAATTAGTGTAAGTTTTTTCTACTTATAATAGAAACTGAATTTATTTTATTCATAGAAAGTATTATAGAATAGGTTACTCTACATCAGGGAATTACGTTAGTTCAAGCATGATCAAACATGATACTTTGAGGTTTTATAGAATAAAGCTAACCTTAGAAATTTCATTGTTCCCACTTTCTACTAATTGCGGTTTTGGCTTTAGTACAATTATAGTTTGTATTTGGGTTTTATTTTAGAAGCTTTATTACTGACGATCAGTTTTTTATATATTAGGATTAGGAATTAGAAACTTTTATAGAAATTAAGATAGATACATAGGATTTTAGAATAGCCATTTTGTTAAAAGATCATAATCAATTGTTCCTGGAAATGGCCCAGTGTGATCTTTGGACTGGGCCACATTCTTTAGGAACTGGTTTGAGCTATAATTAAGAGTTTTTTTATAGTACAGGTAAAATTAGCACAGATAAGAAAGGTATTAGGATTTTAGTCAGTCATTAGGTGTTGGGTATGCATAAGTTTTAAAAGTTATTGAGTATTAAGATTTTAGAATTGTTATATTGCTTTTGAGGAATATAAACCAAGCATGAGGAACAGTGAGATAATTTTGGGATTGTCCTTCCTCATGCTTGGAAAATGCCTGGTGGGTGGGGGACGCCCCCCACCTACCTGGCTTTGTGTTCATGTGAAAGTCTTGTGATTTGATTGGGATTGTCCTTCCTCATGCCTAAGAAAACACCTGGTGTGGGGGGGATGCGCCTCATCCACCTGGCCTTGTGCTCACGTGAAAGTCTTTTGATTTACATGTGAAAATTTGGGATAAAAGACTCACGGTTGGTCCCAATAAACGGCTTCTGCTCATTTCACTGAACAGTTTTCCACTTTCTTCCTCTTTATATCTATCCCTTTCTTTTAATATCTATCCCTACTATAGAATCGGCTTCTGCACTAGACAGAGTCCAGTCTCTTTCTTTCTCTTTCTTTCTCCCCTTTTCTCTTTCTTTCTCTTTATGTCTCCAGAATAATCGCCGACGCTGCCCCACCTTCCAGGGACCCCATAAATGGCCCCCTGTACATAATAATGATAGCAATGGATTCTAACCCATTAATACCCATGAGTCATTACTGATATAAATAATTGAATAAATAAATAAATGAGAGTGGAGAAACAGGTCTTTTCTATAGTAGGATTCCAATTAATAAATGTAGAAGGAATAATGGAAATAGAAAATCACTATTTGGCTAACACCATGGAAATATGTTCGTAGGCAAGAATTAGCCATGGTTTCTAAAAATTAATGGCTAAAAGTGTGATAAGAAGAAGCAAGCCTTTTGCAAAGTCTCAAAGTATCTCTCCACAAGATACTTATTAATAACAGTACAACAAAGAGCAACTTTACAGTAGAGAAACCTGGCAGACACCACCTGAATTAAATGTTTAAAGTTAATATCACCAGTAATGAGAGATATTGACACCCTGGGCCTCTTAGTGTGATGTCCTGAGGACACATTACTTCTGTGGTATTCTTGCCCGAAACGCGTAGCCTGAACTTGATGCTGAGGAAACATCAGACACTCCATAACTGAGGGACATTCCATAACGGGAACTCTTCAGATGTGTCCACCTTCTGAAAGAGAAGGAAAGATTGGGCAACTTCACTAAGTTGGAGGAGACCTAGGAAACGGGACAGTTTTATTCAACGTAGGATCCTGGATTGGACTCTGAACCAGAATGGAATGATTAGCAATAGTTGAGTATTTACAAATTAATTTAAATATGTCAGTGACAGCAGCCGGGCTCGGTGGCTCAGCCTGTAATCCCGCGCCTTTGGGAGGCTGAGGTGAGTGGATTGCCTGAGCCCGCAGGTTCGAGACCTGCCTGGGCGGCGAGACCTCATCTCTACAATAAATCAAAAAATCAGCCGGGCGTGGGAGCGCATGCCTGTAATTCCGGCTACTCGGAAGGCTGAGGCGGAAGGATCGCCGGAGCCCAGCAGGTCGAGGCTGCAGTGGCCGGGAGCGGCCACTGCACTCCAGTCTGGACGACAGAGTGAGACTCCAACTCAAAAAAAAAAAAAAAAAAAGTCAGTGACAGTTTCCTGGTTTTGAGAATCGTATTGTGGTTATGTAAACAAGCAAGACGGAGGAAATACTGGAGCTCTGACTATCTTTACAATTGTTTTGGAAAATGAAAAATTACAGAGCTGTCTTAAATGCATAAGATTTCTGTAAGGACAAAAGGAGATAATACATGTGATGTGCTTAAGCAATGCTTGCGACATGGGAGTCTTTAACACATGTCAGCTACTATTATAAGTAATTTATTTCCTAATACTTTCCTAGTCTTACCTATTTCTTTTTTTCCTCTTCCCTGTGAAAAACATATTGTGCCTATATGTGGTTATTTTAAGAGGTAAAATAAGGTTGGACTTTATTTTGAGAATCATTTTAGGGGATGGGAGTGTCATTTCCTCTAGCCCTAATTATCACACTTTAGGCCCATATTGCAAAACTTTGGCTGAGAATCAAGGCTCGAGCCTGGTTACTGCCCTCCGAAGTGGTTTGAGATAGCGCCCCCTGGTGCCACAGTGCGGTTTCCCCAGTTGCTCCCTTATTCTTCAGGAGCTGCCGTGGAAATTCCACCCAGTGTATTCATTGAACACTTTCTGGGCACACATTGCAGATCACTTCATCTCGACAAGAAGTTCATGTGGGAAGTGGTGTTTTATTCTCTTTAAAATGTTAAAACTGAGGTTCCAAAAAGTGAAGTGACTTGTCCAGGGTTCCAAAGTGAGTGGCAGAGCCCGGATTTGGGTTTGGGTCTCCCTGACTTTGAGACAGACTCTAATGTCTAGGTGAGTCTGAATGAGTAGCCAGGTTTGAGCACTACTGGTATACAGCAGTGCTTCTCGGTCAGAAGTGGTTCCCTGCACCCCCAGCCCAGGAGACATTTGGCAATATCTGGAGATGTTGGAGAAATGTTTGGCTTTTGTAACAGGTTGGAGTTGGGGGAGGGGAAAGATAAGATCTGCATCTTGTGAAAGAGGCCACACAGGTTCTGCAAAAATTCTTACAGTGGACTGGGCAGCTCACTCCTGTAATCTCAGCACTTGAGACCAACTTGGGAGGATTGCTTGAGCCCAGGAGTTCAAGACTAGCAACATAGTGAGCCCTCATCTCTACCAAAAAATATTTTTTTTTTTTTTTGAGTTGGAGTCTCACTCTGTCACCCAGACTGGAGTGCAGTGGCCGCTCCCGGCCACCGCAGCCTCGACCCACTGGGCTCCGGCGATCCTTCCGCCTCGGCCTTCCGAGTAGCTGGAATTACAGGCATGCGCTACCACGCCCGGCTGATTTTTTTTTTTTTTTTTTATTGTAGAGAGGAGGTCTCGCTGCCCAGGCGGGTCTCGAACCCGCGGGCTCAGGCAATTCACTCACCTCAGCCTTCCAAAGGCGCGGGATTACAGGCTAAGCCACTGAGCCCGGCTCCAAAAAATATTTTTAACTGGCTGTACGTAGTGGCCTGTGCTTGTAGTCCCAACTACTCAGGAGGCTGAGGTGAAAGGATTGCCTGAGACTGGGAGATCGAGGTTGCAGTGAACCATGATCATGCCACTGCACTCCAACCTGGGTGACAGAGACCTCGGCTCAAAAAAAAATTTTTTTTTTTTTTTACCGTGTACAGAACAACCATCACAGCATGGAATTATTGAGCCCCTGTTGTCCATGGAGCTGCTAATAGAATCAAAAAGGACAACATTTTGAACTTAGAAACCTAAGGGTTTATTCTTACTCTTAGTTAATGATTATTGAGCACTGTGTTGGATAGTGTGCAAGCTATGGAAACAATGTGCCAGTGTGTGTCACCAAGGAAGTTACAATCTAGAAGGGCAGGGGGTGGAGGCAGGAGAGGCAGGCAAAGGCCTTCAATATAAGGCAGACAATGCAAAGGGCAAGAAGGGAGCATTCAGTCGGGCTGAGTAGGCTCACGGGAGGGAGAGCACATGTTCGAATGTGGGAGGAAGCAAGGGAGGCTGTGGGGAGGAGATGGTTTTTGAACTGGGTGTGTGAGGAAAGTTGAGCTGACGGGAAAACACAAGACCTATGCAGGGAAGAGCAAACATCTAGTTTGGGTGAATCAGAGAGTGTTTGTTGGTGAGTGGAGGGGGTGTCCTGGAAAGGCAGGTTGGAGCTAGAGCTTTGATCCAGGCTGAGGGCTCTAGTCTTGGTGTCTGTCATCATGATGGAAAAGCCTTCCCTTTAGAACATGGTTTCAGCCCTAGGGCTATGGGGCTCAGCGACTCCAGAGAGCTCTCTCTACAAAGGAGGCAAGTTGGTAATTGGAGAAGAGCAGGGGGAACTTCTGACTTGAGGACCAAGTTGATGCTGAGTGTGTAACAAAGCTGTTTTCCCTCCAAGTAGATAGTCCTCCCAAGAAGCAATATACACCGGGATGAACTGTCTTCTGCTCATTGATCTGGAAAGGCTGGGCCACTTTGATTGGAGTGAAAACTGGAGCAGATTCAGAAGCCCTAACCGAAGGTCTGCTTCCCAAAATGTGAGCTGTCACGGCAAGGCTTGGTGTGGCTGGTGCATAAAGAACAGATACCAACCGGTGATAGGATTTTTCTCATTCATAGCATCACCGTTAGTAGCATTAGAACATGCTGGTGGCATGTCCAGTGGACCCTAAAAATTATAAGCAAGAACTTCCTTTCTTCCGTGAATGTGCAGCTGCCTTCAACACCCCTCATCCTTGCCACAGGCTGGGCCCTGGGGAAAAGTGTTGCCCTTCTGGAAAGGGTCAGGGAGGAGACAAGGGAGCAAATCTGGGTGAGCTATTATAGCAAGTACACATATATATTTTCCAGCTACAGTTGCAGACAATTTCATATGCAGTATCTTATTTAACTGTTCCAACATCATTTTGGGTATGCGTACAATCTTCTTTATTTAGTGACTGATGAAATTGCATGGAGAAAGGCTAGCTTCTCCCAATTACCTGTAGCTGACAGGGACACATTTTAATGCTTGTGTGGTCTGTTTTGCCACATGTCTCTCCCAACCTTCTTCCCTTGATTGGCAATTATTCTTATTCATCCAGATTTGGGGCTACTGGAGACTATGGACATCAGCATCAGTGGCAGTAACAGGCGGAGGAAAGAGACTAGAATTTTCACTGTGACTGTTGGTGCTGCTGTTAGTCCCTTGAAGGGTGTATGGAAGGTTCCCAGTTAGAGGTCTCTGGGAAGGTCTCTGGGAAGGCTCAGGCTGGGGTCTGCACTCTAGTGACCCTCTCTATTTGAATATTTGGGAGGAAAGTGGGAGCTAAGAGTTTGCAGAATGGAGGATGACATGGTCTCTTTCCCTCCGTCCTCCTGCTCTCATCCTCAGCAGTAGTTGTGTTGGTGCCTGGGAAGTTGCCCTGTCCTCGCTGTGGTCACAACGCCCCCAATTCTGTAGCCAAATAAGGTGGCAGCAGAACAAAACTGAATCTCCTTTGCCTAAAATGCTGCCCCTGGAGCAGTGGGTGGAACCAGGCTTCCTTGTTTGTCTGTTGGGAGGTGGCCTTGGCTTTGATGCTTCATTCTAAAGGAGAGGAAACTGGGTTGGTGGAAGATCCCAGAACTTCCATTTCAAGAGAGTTTGAGAAACAAGAGCCAGGGAGAGAAGGAGCTCTTGAAATGTGTTTGCCCAACCACTGGAGCTCCAGGCTCCAGACCTTGGTCTGGCACGGCTCCAGGAAAAAGAAAAAAGATAATAATACTTAAAGTTAAACATGAAGGGTTACAAAATATCAGCACTTACTGAACTTGACATCTATTCCAGAGAATTTAGAAAATGCGCCCAAAAAAGAGGAGAGATTGGCTTGATTGCTGGGTGATATTTGTGGGGGTAAAAGGGAGGTTAACAAGGGAGCCTTCTAAGGACAAATATATGGACTTTGCAGCAAATTGGATGGATTTGGAGTCTATCATACTCAGTGATTTATCACAGAAACAAAGAACTGAGTTCTACATGTTCTCGTTCATAAGGTGATCTTGAACAATTATAAGGCTATGGAAGGCAATCAGCAGTTGTGGAAAACTGTCAAGGAAAGGGAGGTGGGACTGGCAGTTGGGGGAAGCTGCTAGGGGAGGGAGGGGCATGCCTTATCAACAAAGGTACCTGCATGATCAATGTTTGTATACCTAGCCCTGAATTATACCCCACATCTTTATAATAAAAAAATTAATTAATTAAAAAAATAATAATAAATACAAAAAAACAAGGGAGCCTTCCCTGGAAGCCTCCAGGAAGGACTGAGGACAGGTTTCCCTGAGAGGAGGGAAGAGGCAAGGTGTGAGCCAAAGTCCTTTTGAGGTTTGTTTAATCATTCTTTCTACGTTTTCAAGTGATTCCGGCCTATTGACGTGTTTGAGAGTCGATTGTAGACTTTGCTACCACAAGGTTTACAAAGCACTTGCAGGGGACCGACTGTACTAGGCAGTGGGGACTGCCATGGAGTTGAGGACTCAGGCTAAGCCTAGGCTTGGTCTGACATAAACCACTGATGTGGCTTCTTTCTGGAAAACTCTAAAAGTGGCCTCTGTCTTCAGGAGGCTCAAGTCTCACAGGGAGACGACATACACTTCATAAAGCCTAGAGGTATAAGTAAAGTCAACTTTCATAAGTGCCAGGTGCTCTGGGGACTGAGAGGGACTCTGGGTCAGGGGGAACTTGAGCTGGTCTCATGGGGTAGGGCAGGATTTGGGTTGGTGGAGGCCAGAGCAAGGTGTGTTTTAGGAGAGGCATTCTCTGGATCTCAGCGTGTGGGATCTTTGAGGGCAGAGGCTGTTTATGGGCATTTTTGTAATCCCTGAATTTATACAGGGCCTGGCTCTTTAGGAGTATTCTGAAATGGTTGTTGAATGGATTGATAATGTTGGAAACCCTTAACTAGACCTGGTGTGTTAGGAAGTGTGAGAGAGTGCAGCCCACTAATGACCACATGCACTGGCACCTGAATGGGATGCTTTCCTTTGTCTGTCAAGGTCTCCATCTTCCACACTGAGGCCCCCACAGGGTCAGGGAGCTCCTCTTCAGACTTTCCTTCGGGTCCCCTCAGTCTGACTACTCTGTTCTCCAGGTCCTGCTCCCTGTCAGGTCATTGTGTCTGGGTTCCCCTCCATGGACTTGGAGTGGGTGTCACATCCTGGGTATCATCGGAGGAGGCTTCAGGTCACTTAGATCCGTTGATGGAAAACACTCCCATGACATATAGACTTTTCTCTTGTTAATATTGACAACTTATAACCCATCTGAGAATGTTATTTGTGTCAACAGAGTCTGATATACAAAGGGCCTCCTCCAGGGAGGAAGGACGGAGAAAGTAGGAGAAAACACAAAGCTATCTCTGTTATTTGGCTTCCCCCTGCTACAGTGGACTTGGGAGGCATTTGAAAGTATTCATTAGCCAGCTTGGTGGCTCAGCCTGTAATCTCAGCACTTTGGGAGGCTGAGGTGAGTGGATTGCCTGAGCCCGCGGGTTTGAGACCCGCCTGGGCAGCGAGACCTCATCTCTACAATAAATCAAAAAATCAGCCAGGCGTGGTAGCGCGTGCCTGTAATTCCAACTACTCGGAAGGCTGAGGTGGAAGGATCGTCTGAGCCCAGCAGGTCGAGGTTGCAGTGGCCGGGAGTGGCCACTGCATTCCAGACTGGGTGACAGAGTGAGACTCTGACTCAAAAAGAAAAAAGAATAGAATAGAAAAATAAAGTATTCATTGATTCCATGGATTCACGTTAATTCCATACTTCATGTTCATACACACATTCGGTGAACCTGTGAGCACCTAACGTGTGCCTGGCATTTGCTAGATGTGGATACGGAGAAGATGAGGTGTGGTGCTGTCTCTGAGAAGCGCTCACAATACACATGGACCTCAGGTGACCCGATCCACCTGCCCCATTGCACGGAGTCAGAAGTTGAAGTGCAGGGAAGTTATAGGATTAGTTCAAAATCATACAGTCACCAGCCTCAAAACCACAGGGACAAACAAGTGTCCTGACTTGCTAGGTTTTCTGTGAGTGTGTAGCTATCTGGCTGCTTCATATGCAGATGTGGTGAGCTCTGTTAGAAGACAGGGCATTCAGAGTGAGGTGGGAGCCCCGAACACCCTGGATCAGCCAGGAGGAAATGACCGGACCAACCCAGACTGCACAGTTTTTTCACTTTGAGATTAAAATGCAGACAAGTGAGCCCAGAAAACCAAGAGTGGAAAATTTTTCACAGGGGATTGTTGAAATGGGTCAAAAAAAAACCTGTGTTGATGTTTGTCGTGGTGTTTCTTTCTGAACGACAATGGTCTGGCTTTGAGTGGGGTTCCTTCCCTCCATAACCTGCAGCTCTGTGATGGCAGGGACCAGGTCTGATTCATCTTTGTCTCTCCACTGACAGTACATGGCAGGGTAGGATATTTCTTTAAAAATAAAACTGAACCCAGGCTCAGTGGCTCAGCCTGTAATCCCGCACCTTTGGGAGGCTGAGGTGAGTGGACTGCCTGAGTCCGCGGGTTTGAGACCCGCCTGGGCAACTTGGCGAGACCTCATCTCTACAAAAATCAAAAATTAGCCAGGCGTGGTAGCATGCGCCTGTAGTTCCAGCTACTTAGAAGGCTGAGGCGGAAGGATTGCGGGAGCCCAGCAGGTCGAGGCTGCGGTGGCCGGTAGCGGCCACGTGCACTCCAGTCTGGGCGACAGAGTGAGACTCCAACTCAAAAACTAAATAAATAAATAAATAAAACTGATATAATAAAAATAATAATAAAACAGAATAACATGTATACACCTATGCAGGTGTAGAATGAGCAGCAGCAAATCTGGAAAAATCAGTGTCTCCAAATCAGCTGATGTGGTGATTGGCCTTCTAGATGGGGGGTATAGAGCCAGGATGGGGAACAGGGAGCCTATGGCCCTGCTGCTCTGGGAACATCCAGTATGGTTGCTGCTATGCACTTGTCCATGGGAAAGTGACCAGAGAGGGTGGGGGCTTCGGGCGACACCACGTGGGAAATGGCTGAGGGAAGATGGGGCGGGCGGCACATGGTGGTGGTTTACCAATATTTGAAGGTGGTTTGTATGAGAAGGTATTAGACTTTTTTCATGCCCACAGAGAGTGGAACGAGGATTGGTGAGTACGTATTCGACACATTTTGGCTCAGAATGAGAAAACTGTCATCGTAGAGTAAGTTTCCTTGTTACTGGCAAAGTTCAGGTTGGGGCTGGCTTTGAAAACATCTGCCAGTAGTGGGAAATTGTCAGGGAAGGGGGGGTGGGCACACATCCACAAGGGTACCTGCATAATGAAAATTTGCATATCTACCCTGAATTGTACCCCACATTATTAAAATAAAAACTTTTTTAAAAATCTGCCAGAGTAATTTTTAAGGTTACAAGGGAAGAGCTTGGCTCGGAACCAGGTTTCCTACTGATACCACGTTAGATATTATAAAAAATACCCTTTTTTTTATTTGAGTTGGGGTCTCACTCTGTCACCCAGACTGGAGTGCAGTGGCCGCTCCCAGCCACCGCAGCCTCGGTGGGCTCCAGCGATCCTTCCGCCTCAGCCTTCCAAGTGGCCGGAATTACAGGCATGCGCTACCACGCCCAGCTGAATTTTTGATTTATTGTAGAGACGAGGTCTCGCTGCCCAGGCGGGTCTCGAACCCGCGGGCTCAGGCAATCTACTCACCTCAGCCTCCCAAAGCACGGGATTACAGGCTGAGCCACCGAGCCCGGCAAAAAATACTCTTTGAAATGTGTCATTGTTCTGTGATGCAGACTGAGCTCTCTCTAACGGTGACTTCGAGTCATTGTGGCAGTTGTGATTCTCTCATCTAGTTTGTGTTTGAACTTATCCCTACCTTCATCCCCACCGTCCTCCCCACTTCTTTCCTGGTGAGATCAGAAAGAGTTTTGTGCATTTACTGATGATGGTCACAAGGTGGCAGAACTGCCTCTCTGCTGGTTCCTGAAACCTCGATCCCTTTGTAGGCAAGTCAAAGAGGCTCTTGAGATTAAGAAGAGGGCACAAATGAGGCGAACAGGTAAACTTTCTTTCTCCTGTGACGTGACAGAGTAGAGGCGAGTATGACATAACTGCAGTTTAGCACTAGAAGACACTTGAGGGAAGCACCTCAAAAACTTTCATGTGCTCAAGGATTCCCCAAAGATCTTGCTTCAATATGGATTCCGGTTCTTCTGGTACGGCCTGAGAGTCTGCATTTCTAAAGAGCTTTTGGACAATGCCATTGCTGCTGGTGAGTAGCAAGGTTTTAGGGTCATTTAGAGATCAATTCTCGCTTCACCTGATGAATTGAGACTCAAGTCCAGAGAGAGACTATAACACGCCTAACACAACCATGACCTTAGCACATGACTTTTTGCATTTGAACCCAGGTCTTGGGCACTTCTTTCAGTTCCCACTCCACACATCACATGGCCCCTTTACTGTCGTTGGTGGCATCTTTTTAGTTTAGGAACCCAGAACCCCATTTTTACCACCCCCTGTGGTCTCTGCTTCAGGTGTCACTTTGACTGGTACTTGTAAGGTCGGAGGTACCGGAGGGCGGGGAGGGCCTCGCCTCAACAAGATGGCTCCAACCCGGACCAGGCCGGACTTAAGACCCCAGCCGCAAAGCCAGCTAGTACCTGTTACAGCGATTCTAGCAACCCTGTTCAACCAATCGCCAGTAGATGCGACAGCTGTCCCAACCAATGATCGCTCTCCCCAATTCCCTTCACAGCTTTCTCAGCGTGCCCTTTATAAACCCGTCGCCCATCTTGCTGGGCGCAACTTCTCCGGCCCACAGCTATATGGACCGGAGAACCTCGCCCAGGATTGCGCTAATAAATTTTTCTTGGCTTCTTTGTTGCCGTTTCGCCTGGTCTGGTTTCGTTTACCTTACAGTACTCACTTTCTCAAAGCCTTCAGTGACTCTTCTGTAATCACAAGACCAAGTTCAAATGTCTCCGCCCACTGTTTGTGGCTCCAAATATATGGTCCCCTTTAGCAAACTTACCTAATGTCCCTGTTTTCTAATGTTTTTCTGCCATGGCTCTCCCTGCTCCTT
Organism: Cephalopachus bancanus; assembly: GCA_027257055.1. Classification (NCBI taxonomy): domain Eukaryota; kingdom Metazoa; phylum Chordata; class Mammalia; order Primates; family Tarsiidae; genus Cephalopachus; species Cephalopachus bancanus. Next base: position 2,499 of record JAPVLO010004522.1, on the reverse strand, counting down.
CCTGTTCCCTAAACATACTGCGTTCAGTTCTCTCAGTGGTAGTGGTGATGGCCTGGGCTATGGTGTTAGACACACCTTGTTTCTAATTCTAAATCCACTAGCAACTTTGGCAAGTTTCTTCACCTTTCTGAGGATCAGCATCCTCCTCTGAAATAACCCCATTTGGTCACTGAGGACTAAACTCTGATTTTTTGTTTGTTTGTTTTTTGCTAATATCTATCTAGGGGTCTGGGGATTCATGCTCCACAAAGCATAAAATCTCACCAGATGGACTTTTATTAACCCTATAAAATGTCACTTTCCAACTTGATTATGCAATACCATCCATGACAGATAGCAGACCCTGAAGGAAATCAAAATCTTTTACCCCAAAATATATTTCTTTGACATATTTTGAAACAGCTACTACAGGGTCAACAGATTGTACAGGCCCTACAAAGCCATCTATTGTGGGGAAATTTTGCATCTCTAGCCAATCTCCATTAATGTAGCCAGATCTTTCCCCTTTTGTTGCTCTAGGAGAGATTAACTGAGAATCTGACAACTCTGAAGTCTAAAAACAGATATTTATCATCTATTCCCTCTGAGGACTGCCGTCTATAAGTTTTCATCTATATAGCAAGAACCTTGTTCTCCACAACCCTTTTATCTCAATTCAGACAATAGTTGAATCCTCTGTATCGTCAACTAAAGAATGGATAAAATTCAACTTCCATTTAGAAGCTCCCTCAGCCCCCCTGCCCACTTCAAGATGTCTTGTCCTCTTGTGCCGAATCAATGCGTGCCTTCTACAAATCGATTTATGATTTCACCTGCAATTCCTTCTCCCTGAAATGTCTAAAACCAAACTGTAACCCGATCCCCTAGGGCACACTTTCATAGGAACCCCTGAGATTGTATAACCCAGGGCATGGTCATTCAAATTGGCTCAGAATAAATCTCTTTAAATATATTTTGGAATTTGTTTTCTCCATCACCGTGGTTGAGAGGAGTAAATAAAATACCGTATGCAAACCACTCTCATTCCTGAAATTCTTTTCAAAACTATTATCAGCAATGGTGCCTGACATTTGTTTCTCCACATCTCTTTTACTCATCCTGTAAACCTGAATCAAGTAAAGTGCTGACATTTGTTTCTCCACATCTCTTTTACTCATCCTGTAAACCTGAATCAAGTAAAGTGCTAACCTGAATCCTGCCTCTTTTGTGAAACCTTTCCATCGTCTGTAATTATTTCCCCCATGTGTTAGCATTGTGTGCCGAGCCTCTCAGTGAGACCCCTAGGGAGGCTGGAGGGATACTGGCTCTTTGATCACTAAAGGATAATTGGGCTAGTTTGTTTCACTCCCTGAGTGTTAGAGCTACCTTCTCTTTTTTCCTAGCAGTTCCTCCTGCACCAGCAGAGCCAGACCCAGGCAGTCATATTACTACCTTAGTGGTTTCTCTCATTAGGGTTTTTCCTGCCTCTAGATTTTAGTTAAACTGGTGTTTCCTTCTGCATGTTATTTAATGACCCCTTGTGATATTGTGAGATACATTTTTGGGTTTTGCCCACCTTCCTGACATACCTCCTAAAATTCTCATCCCTAATTTATCTTGCCTAATACTATCAGAATAATCTCCCTAGAAAAGGTGTTTTGCTATCTTTATTATCTGTAAAAATGGTATGATAACACTCAGAGGATTTTTGGGAGGGCTATGGCTACATGGAAAGCCCTTAGGATAGTGCCTGGCACACAGTGAGTGCTGAGTCAGTGTGAGCTATTGTCATACGGGACTAGGTAAAGCTACCGCTCTGATCTTAGGGTGGTGAGGTGTTTTCTAGAATCCTGACAGGCCAGCTGGAGATGAAGATGGATAATGAAGAGGCTGAACTTCCAGGAGTGGAACGAGAGGGGGACAGAAACTCATGCACAATGTTCTGTGAAAATACTTTCACCCAGGAATCTCGAGTACATGTAGATTCTGTCACAGTTATTGTCTCCTGGGGGGTCTAGGAATGTATCCTTGAGTCACATGGTTTTGCTGAAAACCAAGCCTAGAAACTGGCTTCAGGGGTGCCTTGCAAGTAGCGTCCATCTCACCAAAGGAAAGTACCCATCTTGCTAAAGGAAACTGTTCTTGCGGAAATAATCCCCTCTCCTGGCCCCAGTCATTGTTTTGTCTTAGTGTGATCCTTATTTATAAGGTGCAAAGAGAAAGCCTGAAGCAGAATGAAATAAGGAAAAGTATATATAAATTAACAAGGCAGAATGCATAAGTTAAGAGGAAACATATATATGTTTGATGTGAATATAAAACAGACTTCTTGTTTTAAACAGACTTTTCCATATATACAATGTGGACAGCCTTGAGAGATAGCACAGACTCCATCACAAGAACATTCAAGAGAACGGGCATACAGCTTCTTTACTAAATGGTAAAGTAAGAGTAAGTCTCTGAAGAGGAAGGAATGGAGAAGATGGGTGAGGGTGAGAGGAAATGGGATGGTGAGAGGAG
>JAPVLO010004521.1:0-13519 GCA_027257055.1 Cephalopachus bancanus | reverse complement strand
GGGGTTCCAGGGTGAGCCACCACCCTGGCTCATTTAAAAAATTTTTTATTGTAGATATGGATCTGGATCTCTTGCCCAGGCTATCCTCAGACTCCCCGCTTCAAGTGATCCTCCTGCTTTGGTCTCCCAGAGTGCTAGGACCATAAGCGTGAGCCACTGCCCCTGCCTGGGCTTTGGTATTTGTGAGAGAGAACGCTGCCCGCACTTGGCAGAGTTCAGCGCTGGTGAATCTTGTGCTTTGGTCCTAAGTGAAATGGAAACCTTATCTTCTATTTAAGGATACACACCTGAGCCGCATGCCACAGTGCTTCAGTTTCCTGGGAAACGCAGCCAGCGGCATTGGCCTGTTCAGCTGGCTGGCTACAAGCCTGTTTTCAGTCCGCCCTGATGCTTCCTGTCTGCTGTGGCCGCCCTTCCCTGGGCAGGTGCACAGTGTGGCCCGAATTTCCATCCTGCCACGAGACATGCAGTCTTGTGGCCACAGGGCAGCCCTGCCCCAGACACGCAGGCACAGAGGCCTCTTCCTGACCTGGCCTGCAGGGTCCCGTGGGCCTGTCTGGGCAAGTTTCCTGTGCTGAGGAATCAGAGACGTGACGCCCCAGCCCCGATGATGAAGGTATCATCTCCGGGGAGCAGAGACAGAAGCTCAGGGCGGCGGCTTCCCACGCAAACGTCAGACTCTCTCAGCTCCCCGGCTTTTGACACTTCTCCGGCCCAACCACAATGTCGCAATAGGAAAATGGCTATTAAGCAGAGTGGCACAGATCTGTGGCAGAGACGGCCGTCTAGGAAAGATGAGAGAGCGGCGCCGTGATGTGAGGTGGGGTTCCCAAGGCGGGTGCCGGTGTTGGGGTGCCCCTGCGGTGGGATTTCAGTCTCCACTTGGCTCCCGTCTGAGGAAAGGCAAAGCAGACGTTGCTCCTCTGAATGGACGGCGGCTGTCCTGCTCACTTTCTCGCGAAGTCCTCCGTTGCACTCATTTTACAAACGAGTGCTGCCACGTGAACGAGAGAGTAGAAGGACGTGCTGGAGAGACAAGACTGGACTCCGAGACCTCTGAGGGACCGGCTTGAGATACGGCAGCATCCCCAGCCGCCTCGCAAGCACCCAAGACAGGCTCCTTGTGCACGAAGGACGGCCCTTGGGAGCTGCCGCAGAGCCCCAGGGTGCAGGGGGCAGGGCAGGAGGCCAGGAGGAAGTCGAGCTGGAGCCGGGCCCCGGGGCAGACACTCCTCACCCGTGGCTGACCCGGAGGAGGCTGTGCCTGTGCCCCGCGTGTGTGGGACAGAGGCACGGAGACACAGTGATCGCGTCGACGCAGTCCCAGAGTCAGGATCAAGGCCCTCTCATCTTCGATCTGCCCCCCCTTTAAGCCTAAGTTTCTCTCACACATTTCTTGGGATTTCTTCTAAAAATGGGTTGAACACCCAGATTTTCAGTGTGTTTCTCTTACTATCTGAATTTAGAAATCCTGATTTTTTCCCCTAGTACATCTGGCTAACATTCTGATGTCGTCTCCGTGGCCCAGCCCCTGACCGTGGCGCCCGGCTGTGATGGGTGGTGACGGCCCTCACCTGCCCCGTGCTTGGGGTAGCTGTGGGGACAGTTGTGTTGTCTGGTCTGTTTTACCTGCGTGTTGGTGACATCCCCTCCTGTGTTTATTCATCAACCTGGGACTGATGGATTGTTCCATTGACAGAACTCTGTTGTTTGGAATTTTCTTTGGGGAGTCCCTTCTTAATTATGTGCTGGAAGTCACTGATGTTCTGATGACAGTGGCTGTCTCTGTTCGGTCCCTCTTTGGGCTTAGCCAGGTTCTGACGTGGCGGGAGCCTCTGAAGAAGTGAGGGTCCTGGGAGGCAGGGCACAGACTTGGGAAGAGCGGGTGTTTCCATCCGACTCGGACCCAGAGGCGGGAGGGGAGCTGCAGCTGTCCCCAGATGCCCGAGAGGCAGGAGGACAGAAGGCCGGTTCTCCTCGGGCAAAAACGTGGCGTGGATCAGGACGAGGCCCTCCTCCCATGAACACATGTCAGCCCCATGCGAGGCCCGACGTGGCTCCAGACCCCGTGTGAACAGAGGGATCTCGTGCCTGCAGTCAGCGCCCAGGTCCCGCCTGCGCCTGCCCCTCTGTGACCTTGGGCGAGTCCCTTAACCATTCCTGGCTTGGTTTCCCATTTTTAGACAGAGGTAATGACAACAGCCAGTACTTTATGGTACTGCTCAGAGCACTTTGGCCTACTGATTAACTCATTGGCGTGAAAACCACCAGACAGGTCCTGTTATTCTGGCCCTTTCTTGATGAGGGAATGCGGGCCTGAGGGAATCGGAGTGTGGGGGTCTGTGCCTCTCCTGTGCACTAAGTGTTCGCTTGCGATTGCCTTTTTGTTTCTGACCGGGGTTCCCTTCCTGGACTCCCGTACCCTGTCCTGAGGGCACAGGGTGCTTTGACGCCCCATGACCACTCCCCAAACACACAAAGTCCTCGGGCTGGGTCCTCAGCCTTGACCATGCCTTTGGTTGGGAGGCCTCTGGTCTTTCTGTGGCTCTCCCGAGAATGAGTTTTCAGTCAGGTTCCCCAGGCTACACGCAGCAGTTATGAGCGTGAGCCCTCAACAAGGCTGAATACAGAGCTGAGCTGAGGCCCCGGGGGCCGACACACCTTACCCATGACTGACATTGTGTGTTTTCCTAATAATTTACGTTTGCGTTACCAAGAGGCGTCTGTGACAGCAGTGGCATTTGGTTTGCTCCCCCGTGGCAGGGGCAGCGAGAACCCCCTCAGGTCCCCCTGGGTCCTTTGTGGTGACAGGTTGAACCAAGTGGAAAAACACGTATCCGACTGACGGCTTGCCAGAGCACACCTTTGAGCCACCTCAAGTCTCATTTGGAATGAGGTCCGAGGAAGTTTGAAGAGTGAAGTACGCACGCTGAGATTCTAGTTTCTCTAACTGTGTTGTTGCTAGTGACCTGTTGAAGCTGTTTCCCTTTCGCCCAGTTTTATCCATTCATCATTGGAACTTCTGTTGTGAACTCTGCACTGCAACCGACAAGCGTCAGTATTCCCCGGCAGGCATGTACAGCGGACTTCCTGGGGACGGGGTCCTCTGATGTGCACAGCGGGCTCCCTGGGGACAGACGTGCAGGGTCCCCGAGGAACCAGGCGGCCTGCTCCTCTGCACGCCATCCTTTGTGGGCGCCCAGGAGAAGTTAGGGTTGAGACTGATTCTGGGAAGCCTGTCTGAACAACTAGACGGGCAGCGGTGCTGACTGAAAGCTCGACATCGGCAGAAAGTCGGGCCCTGGCCATGGTTGGGACCTGAAGGTGTTTGCTTGTCTCTGCTTCCTCCCAGCAGACGCTGGGAGGAGCAGAGGCAGGTGTTCGTGAGTGACCTGGCGGAACCCATGCTGCCTCCTTTGGCAAAGCAGAGGAAGCTGGTAGGTGCAGACGCGGATGCAAACTGGGGCCCGCCCTCTCAGAGCTGGAGGAAGAAAGGGCGTCCTGGAGCAGGTGGCCACTCTTCCCCGCTCCTTCCAGCCTGTGTTCTCCGGAAAGATGAAACCAGAGAGGGCGGCCCCAGGTGAGGGGACAATGCCGAAAACGCACTGGCTCAGAGCGCGCCCGGGAGAGGGCCGCCTGGAGGGAGGACCTGCCTGCCCTCAGTCACAGGATGGGAGACTCGTGGTCTCTGCTCCGGGCAAACACCGCAGCCCAGATGGAAGGCTTCCCGGGAAGAGGTCTCCACACCCCACGAGAGGTGGAGCTGGCTTTTGCCGTTCCCTCAGTGGGATGACGACGAGATTGCAAAATTCAACACAGGAGAAAAGAAGGAACAGATGTTGCGTAAAGGTGGTGGCATCAGACTGACAACAATAATGGAGACGAAAGCAAGGGATGCAAGTCATGTTCGCCTAGGATTCCGTCTCCAGGCAAACGGCCCGATCACCTCAGGGCGGGAGGAGGAACACCTTGGGGTGCTCAGGGCCTCCAGGTGTCTCCTCAGCCGTCCTTTCTGGGGAAGTGACTCGAGGGACTCCTTTAAGAAGCGACAGGTTCGAGACCCACCTAGGCAACTTGGCAAGACCTCATCTCTACAATACATAAAAAAAATTAGCTGGGCATGATAGCGTGCGCCTGTAGTTCCAGCTACTCGGAAGGCTGAGGTGGAAGGATCGCTGGAGCCCAGCAGGTCGAGGCCGTGGGGGCTGGGAGTGGCCACTGCACTCCAGTCTGGGCCACAGAATGAGACTCCAACTCAAAAGAAAAAAAAAGCGACAGTAAGGAAAGAAGGAGCCGTGGGGCATGTGAAACAAATGACCTGGCAGTAGCAGGCAAAAGCCAGCCTCAGGAAGGGGTCTGCGCGGCGACTGCAGCAGGTCTGGGGACCTCAGGTGGCATGGAGGCCTGGGACACAGGCTGCAGGGGGGCCTTAAGGGAAAGGCAGGTTGAGCTAAAATGAGCACCAGGTTGTTGGCACTTGACCATAGCCAGAGGAAGTATGGGAAAGACAGGGTTTTCGGTTCTTTTGGGGGAACTTTGAAAGGAACGTGGAAAGCCAAAATAACGAGGAGAAAGAAGACACAAACGTTGACTCCAGAATCACCAAAAAGTGTGCGGTAGAAAGATGTTCATAACAGGCTGCCGACCCTGCAGAGGACAGCCTGCACGTGGTCCTGATGACAATGACTGCGTCTGTGTAAGAGAGGCGTCCACACGGACCAGTCAGGAGGTAGTGTGGTGAACCCATATTTATAAGCATGAACACAAGTACCAGGGTACTTCTGTTTTTCATGTAAGACTTAACGATAGTACTCTTTGATTTTGTAAATTGCGTCTATTTGATAAAGGCAAGAGGTCCTTTTTAAAGAGATAATTTGTAAACGACCATTTGTGGACAGTAGCTGGCAGCGGTTGGTAGCTGCACACCGCTTAGCCACCGGGAGCTTTCGGCCACCAGGCTGATGTGCTTGCTAAGTGAAGGGCTCACAGAACCAGCGGTCGGCAACGTGCAAGCTTTTGTTTGTGCGGTCCTGGCATGGGGGTCCCACACTCACGCCTTCAGAAGCTGCAGGGCTGGAACCTCCAGAAGAAGAGGAATGCTAAGTTCACAGAATAGGCAGCAAGCCATATAGGAGCAGCCCACCACGGGAGATGGGGGACTGATTAGACGCTCTTTTGTTCAGATAAGATTTTGATGTCGGTTTGCTTTCAGCCAAGCTTTGCTAGTTGTTTCCCAGAGAAGCAACAATTAGTGATTAGTGTTCAGGGTAAAAGAATTTCTCTGTTTCTTAACCATAATGATTAAATCTTTCCTGCAGTACTGAGTTTTATCTAGATTGTGCTTCTCGTCACCCTTTATCTGAGTATAATCAATACCGTGACTGGCAGACTCGGGTCAGCTTTTTGCCCCATACCCACTGGTTCATTTTTATCTGACCATGTTAACATTTTTTGTAATTCATCAAAGCCATCTTCAACTACAGTTTTTTAAAATACTTGGCGTCAAGTGGAGTACGTTTCCAGAGAGTTCGTAATCTAGAATGAACAAAGCTGGAAGTGTATGCTACATCCCAGTTACCTGAATTGCATTATTAAAATACCTTTATGAGTTATTTTAAAATTAGCTTTAGCTTAATGATAAATTTGATTTTGAATTTTCTCAAGAATTTGCTTGACCCTTTCTGTGTCTTTCCCATAGACAAAGTGCATCAAACAGTCATAGCTTGAGTCTGTGTCTGTACTGGGCTCCCTGATTCTCATCCTAACTGGAGAGGATGCCCTTGCTAGCTGGGGCAGTGGACACTGGTGACGTGAGGGACACATGGGGCATCTCTGAGGGTCACGGTGCCTGGGCAGGAAGGATGTTGCCTAAAGACTAGCACCCAGGCTGCGTCTGGGAGGGCTTCCGTGGACCCTGCCCAGGACCTGCTGGTGACCGAGAGGCCCCATGCCGTCCTGGTCCTCGGGAAGCTCTGGGCTGCTGTGAGCGTGGAGAAGTCAGGGCCGGGGCTGCCAAGCACCTGGCCACGGGCCGGCTAACCCCGCCGCCGAGCTGCCTCCCTCACGCTACTGTTTTCCCTCCATCCAGGGGTGGACCAAGCGCTGCCGCCAGAGCGCCGGGCTCCCGTGACACCCTCCTCCTCCTCACGCTACCACCGCCGGCGGTCTTCAGGGTCCCGAGATGAGCGCTACCGGTCGGGTAAGCAGGGCGGGTGAGACCAAGGGTGCTCCTGGCACCTGGGACGTGGGTGTGCGTTCCCATGACGGGAGACAGGGTGCAGCCAGCTCGTGCTTCCCATGGCCAGGGCACTCCTTGTTCACAGACACCTCTGGGGGGGACACTTGTGTCCAGTGAATAGTAGCTCTTTCCAGGTGTTTAAGACAGCATTGTTTGCTATCTAGAATATTATAATAATGAAAAGAGAGTCCTCTCTCATGAACGAAATACTGCTCATTTTTTCAGGTGTTACTGTTATACACTTGGTTGTTTTTTTATAGTCTTCATTGCTAGCATAGATTCTTTTCTTTTTTATCCTCAGTGATTTCTGTTTTTTGAGTAGAGATTAAAAAAAAAAAAGGGTGCAGTAGCGGGGTGCGGTAGCTCACATCTGTAATCCCAGCACTTTGGTAGGCAGCGGTGAGGGGATAGCTTGACCCCAGGAGCTTAAGACCAGCCTAGGGAACACAGTGCAACCTCGTCTCTACGGGAAATTTAAAAAATTAGCCAGGCGTGAGGGCATATGTTTGTAGCCCCAGCTACTTGGGAGGCTGAAGAGGAAGGATTGCTTGAGCCCAGGAAGTCAGCGCTGCAGTGAGCGATGATCGTGCCACTGCACTCCAGCCTGGTCGACAGAGCAAGACCCCAACTCAAACCAAAAAAAACCCCCACAGTCCTTAGACCTTCATGTGCTTTTTTTCTCTTCATGTCATGGTGCTGTCTTCAAGGACGCTGTCTTGGAAACTGGGTTGAGTTGCAGTTGTCGCCTGGGCTTGACCAGCTTAAATTTTTTCATTAATTTAGCAACAAAAAACTTATACTGTGATAAATATTTTAGTGACTTTCTTGAAAATGTTTTCCCGATATATAGATTAAAAGCTTATTTTCCGGCTTTCCCAACTGCAGTTTCTAAAGGAAAATTGCCTGTAAGTTTTGTTGTTACCAGACACCAGTTTAGGGCATCTTGAGGGTGATGGTGACTCGAACTGCAATGTTTGGATGCCACTTTGTTGACCAAAGTACTTTTCCCAGATGCTCTCTCATTTAGTTTTTGTGACGAGCAGGTGAAGTAGTGACTGCTGTTTCGTGAGTCAGAAGAAGAAACCGAGGCTGAGGGCATCATGGAACTCACCCCAGCAGGCAAATCCTGCGCGTCTCCGAGTTGTGTCTAATGACGCCTTCCCTTGATAGAGGCTTACGTGATCATCACCACCACATCCTCCTAAACGGCCATCTGCTGGCCTGCTGGCTCTCTAGAAGGGAGACTTTACGGCTTCAGGAGGCATCACCTGCCAGACAAGAAGGGCAGACCTGCGGGAGAAGCTGGTGCCGCCTCCCGGCATCCTCTGCCTCCGGCTCGAAGGAGGCCTCGATGCCCAGGAAAGTGTGTGGGCTGGAACGAAGGAAGGATTTGCCCCCAGACTCACCCTCTGTTATTTCAGAGCTGTTGAAGCCCCAACATGTCCCACGAGCTTATCTCCCTCTTGTGGGTGCTCTGGCCCCTTTCAAGTCATCAGGAGGGAGGCGTGCGCATGTGTGCTGTCTACCTACGACGAGGCTCTGCCCGTGACCCCCTTGGCTGTGCATACACAGACACAGACACACGTGGCAGCACATGTGTCTTCAGAGCTCGTGGACTTAGCTGTGTTCTCGTTTCCATTTTCTAGATGGGAAAATTGGCATTCAAGGAGGTTGTGCAGTTGCTAATGATCACACAGTGAGTCGCTCATCAAAACAGGATGCAAACCTAGCCTTGTCCTGCAGTCTGACTTCTGACCACAAAGACTGTGTCTTGGGTCAGTTTCTGCCCTCTCACTTCCTGTTTTAAAGATTTCTTAGTAGCCAGGCTCGGTGGCTCAGCCTGTAATCCCAGCGCTTTGGGAGGCTGAGGTGAAAGGATTGCCTGAGCCCGCAGGTTCGAGACCCGCCTGGGCAATGAGACCTCATCTCTACAATAAATCAAAAAATCAGCCGGGTGTGGTAGCGCATGCCTGTAATTCCGGCTACTCGGAAGGCTGAGGTGGATGGATCGCTGGAGCCCAGCAGGTCGAGGCTGCGGGGGCCGGGAGCGGCCACTGCACTCCAGTCTGGGCGACGGAGTGAGACTCCAACTCAACAACAACAACAACAAAAAGATTTCTTCGTACCTCAGAGGGAAATGTAGTCACGGCAATCTGCGTGCTACGTTCCACCTTTCCTCATGACACCACCGAGGATGAGGAGTTGATATGCCCTGTGTTTATGCGGCCCTTGGATGCACGTCGGCATTTTAATCCTGCTAGTTATTAGGAACCGAGTATGACTAGTTGTGGTCGACTCAGGTTTTAATTTTTAACTAAACGCGTGAGGGAGGCTAACGTAGCAGGGCATGGTCGTCTCTCGGATAAGAGCGTCTCTGAGGCCTCCTTGCCTCTTGGAGGGCAGGAAGGTGTGGGGAGAGAAGTGTGAGGTGGAGGTGGTGGTGGTGGGAGGAGGTGGGGAGAGGCAGAAGAGGTTGGGCAGAGGAGGGTGGCTGGAGGAGACCGGCCTTTCAGCCGCTCAGAGAAGCCCTGCGGGCACCGTCCTCTGGAGGGAACCCTGTCCACCCTGGCTGACACGAGAAGCTCGGTCGATCTCTCCTGTTTGTGTGAGGCATCCTCTCGCCACTCAGTTAAAATTGTGAAATATCGTGCCTCTCGTACACGATCCCTACCCTTCCCTGTCCTGATTCATGTCTCCATTGCAGTTATCACCACCTGACACTCTGTCAGTCCGTCAGCAAATCTGTGTCTGTCGTCTGCCCACCTAATAGTAATCATTTTCCCGTCAATCATCCACCTGTTTACCTGTGTCATCCATCCATCCGTCCGTCTGTCCATCTGCCCTATCCGACCTATTAATCATCTGTTTACCTACCTGTATCATCTGTCCATCCCTCCTCTGTCTATTCAGCCATTTATCAATCGTCCCTCTACCTGTATCACCCATCTACCCATGCATACATCTGTCTGTCTGTCTATCCATCCACCAAACATCTCCCTACATACCAGTCATCCACTCTCTACCTCCCTATACCATCCATCCATCCATCCGTCTATGTGTGTATCGTCTGGCCCTCTCTCATCTGTCATCCTACCTAGGTCTCATCTACTCCCAGGAGAATATAGGGATCAAGCCGGGCTTGGTGGCTCAGCCTGTCATCCCGCGCCTTTGGGAGGCTGACGTGAGTGGATTGCCTGAGCCCGCGGGTTCGAGACCCACCTGGGCAGCGAGACCTCATCTCTACAATAAATCAAAAAATGAGCCGGGCGTGGTAGCACGCACCTGTAATTCCGGCTACTCGGAAGGCCGAGGCGGAAGGATCGCCGGAGCCCAGCGGGTCGAGGCTGCGGTGGCCGGGAGCGGCCGCTGCACTCCAGTCTGGGCGACGGAGTGAGACTCCAACTCAAAAAAAAAAAAAAAAAGGAATATAGGGATCTATCTATGTCGTGTTCATTCATGATGGCTAAGCACCTAGAACGTTGCCTGGGCGTCTATATTTTGGATGAGGGAACATAACACATTTGGGGAAGGGCAGAAAGTTAGATAGGAGGGACTGGATTATAAGGTAGCTTGTGCATCATGCTTAGAATTTGGACTTTATCCGACGATGATTAGGGTCCCACTTGAGGACTTTAGGCAAAGATACAATGGGAGCCAATTTAGGATGTGGAGAGATGACGTCAGCAGCATGTGAACCGTGGCCTGGAGTGAAGGGGTTGAAGAGACCTTGATGTCCGAGACTGATGTATGTTTAGGAGATGTAAGTTGACTTCAGTGAGATATGTTTAGAAAATAATAGCAATAGGACCTGAAGGCTGAGTTAACATGGAGAAGTGTGAGAGAGTGAATAAAGGTGACTCCTGGATGTCTAAGTTACACACTTACCCAGATGATGGTCTCTGATTCTGCACCTAGAGTGACTCCTAGATGTCTGAGTTACACACCTGCATGGATGATGCCTCTAGTTCTGCACCTACTTCTGTGCCTTTAGGGAATCATGGTTCCTGTCTGTAGGTTAAGAATGGTTAATAATTTGCTTTACCTATTATCTGTGTTGAGGGTACTATGAAAACTTGTGTAGTTTATGTAATGCATAATGGAAAATGCTATTATTCCACGCATGCTATTTTAGTTTTTAAGAGCTTGGTACTCCTCTCCATTTGGAGTAAATAGTGACTGATCTGCACGCAAAACTCCTGCCCTCCAGGGCCTCTGCATGTGCTTGTGAAGACTCAGTCTCCCCCAGCTGACACTGACCACCTTGCCCCCACCTTGCCCCTGGATGTCACAGCAGCTGCTCCACAGGAGAACTACAAGATTATTGCTGGGGTTCATTTGATGCCTCACTTTATACCTTTATCTCTGCCGTTTCCTATTGTTATGGGAATCTTCCCATGAGCTTTGTTAATTTAGATATTTTACTGATATGGTATAATTTACTGTCTCTTCTGGTATATGCTCATATGTGATTTTAAAAAACAAGGTGTGAGATTTGTGGAGCTCTTTTTAGTGTGTTGCTAGTGGACACTTTTCAGAATTTCCTGGGTTTTTTTTTTTTTCTCCTGAGCCAACATGGAAGATTTCAGACATTAACACGAGAAGGTTTTGTGGCTCTGGAGACTTGACTCGCTAGAGCTCTGTGACCACTTATCTTGCAGTAGAGCTGCTTTGGCTGCTTCAGTGATTAAATTATGTCAGCCAAAAAGTAATTCTGCTATCTCTTAGATAATTGACCTAATTAACAATCAGTCCAGTTTGCTATTTAATCTCTCTGGCTATATTTCATTTGTAAACCCATGACCTTACAGTGTAATGAACTCTGACTAGAATTTTTTTAGTAGTACTGTCTCTCTTCTTTTGGAACTTAAGTTTGATTTGGGAAGTGAATGCATTTATTGAGTGCCCAGAAAGTATTAGACTGTACATTAGCACTTTTTTTTTTACCTTTACTTGATAGTCTAAATTAGAGGTTAAGTTTTAGCTGTTTCTAACATTCTTTTCCCCCAACCAAAAGCCTTCGAAAAGAAAACCTTGAGGTTTGTGTTGTGTCCATTCCAACCAAGACCTACCTGACAACAAAGAATATTAGAACTAACATGCAGCAAACTGCTTTCTAACATGGCTAGAGTTATTGCTTTGTCTTTGTATGAGCTTGGAGACAGGTTCAAGAGCCCTGTCTCATCCATTGTAAGCGTGGGCAGCAGTGGCTGCCACCTCGGAGACCTGTGTTCCTCTAGGACAGCCAAGCTCACACAGAGTGCAGGGACCCCGGGGCGATATTGAAGCCCTTTCAGGAATTTTTCCAGAATGACACTGTCACATCTGCCTTCCTCACCCTGATTCTTGCATGAACATACGGTGGATTCTCCCCGAGGCTGCCTGATGGGCAGAGGTGTTCTGACAGTCTTGTGTTTTAGAAAGTTTTTCAGTTTACTTTCTAATACCACAGATATCAAAATGGTAACCCCGTTAGCAAAAGCTTCTTAAGGTTTGTAGCAATTTTTAGGAGCTTAAAGTGTTCTTTGGGTTAAAGAGTTTGAGAATCATTGTCATAAGATTTTTTTAAGTGTCTTTTTTTTTAAAAGTTGAGAGATACTATGACTTAGAAACTTCTGCATCTTATCCCATTCTGTAAGCTGATTTTATGCAGACGATGGAGTTTAAAGTCTGAACCATAGCAGTGTTCAGTTCCCGGGAATAGACCTGCGTCCTGGTACTCACCGATTCAACCTATATACAGACAGTTTTGTGCACTGACCACTTTGCTATGCACTGTCGGTGAGACAAAAATCAGAAAAGACTGTCCTTGCTGTCAGAGAGTTACTCTATTGTAAGCCCTTCCTTACTGCAGAAGTTTAATTTTCTAGTTTAGGAATGTTTCTCTTCCTTGAATCAACTTGGATTTACTGATTTTAGTGAGGTTCCTGCTCTGTGGCCTGTGTTCTGTCTGAGCAACACAATTTGGGGGTCCTTGATTCGCACATAAGTGATGTGACTTCCTTCTTACATTGTGATGGGCTAGGAGAAAAGGGTGCACATGGAGCAGCTACGTGGACACCACCTTCACATCCATCCATGGAGAGCTACACTGCCCAGTGTGGTGGCCTCCTGGGACCGTCCCCATTTAAGCTAGTTTTCAGGCCCCCACCCCGAGCGGCGCAGGTGTGACCAGTGCTGTCTCCGTGGCAGTTCTGTTTTGCGGAGCTGCCCTGGGGGGGCCGAGCGACGGGAGAGCGGGGAAAAGGGCCTCCCGGGAATGAAGGACTGAGCGTCCCCACTGAGGAAAGTGGCCCTCTCTTGGTGGCTGCGCCTTGTCGTCTCGACCGAGGGCGTTTCGGAAACACAGGCGTTGCAGAAACACATAGGGCAGATTGGTGGGATTCGGCTGGGTCCTGTCTGGAAGCAGGAGCAGGGCACGAGGCGGCTGTGTCTCAGGTGGAAAGTGGCGAATCAAGGTCTGTGGGATGCAGCAGGACTGGTGCTGAGAAAGAAATCGGTAGTCTAACATACTTACGTTGAGTGGGAAGAGATCCCGAACACCGAAGCCACAAGCGTTTCACTTAAGGGGCTAGAAGTGAAAGTTTACATCTGCAGAGAGAAAAAAGGAGAAAATAGTGAAGATAGATAGCAGAGTGGAAGGATGTGTGGGCTTCTGATTTCCCACCCAGCATGTGGGAGCTTGGAGGTCCGCACTCTGGTCTGCCCGAGAACCACAGTGAGCCCTCTGAGATAAACAGCTCTTCCTAGGCCCATCAAAGAATTGAGATCGCAGGGCAGACTGTTGCTCTGAAGTTGGAGGGTATGAGTGGAAAGTGGAAAAATCCAAGACCCACATGGTCAAGGCTGGAAACAAAAGCCCCGCGGAAGAAATGAACTGTCCTGCATCACCAGCCACCTCTTCGGGCTCCCACACGGAACCGCGCAGGTGTGGCCAGCCATCCTAGCAGCCGCTCTGGCTCGATGGCCACCTGGGCCGAGGCTGTGGAACAGTGGGAAAGGCCAAGTGGCCGCCGAAGGTGGAGCGGGAAGATCTGGGTGTCCCATGCCAAGGACGGTGGGTTTAACCCTGATTTCTGGGCCTCATCATTTAAACAGAGGGCACACTGAGTGACCCGTCGGTATCCCGGACGCAGCTGGGTCAGAAGCGCCAATCCACATCGAGAAAGGAGCGTTAGCACAGGAATACACAAGGATAAAACAAGATCTTTTCTTTCTCTTGTTGTTAATTGACTTAACAGATGGAAGTTTGCTCAGAGGTAGCCATAAGAACAATAGATGCAG